>PVIC010004048.1:0-65071 GCA_004025085.1 Thryonomys swinderianus | reverse complement strand
AGAGAGAGAGAGAGAGAGAGAGAGACAGAGACAGAGAGGGACAGAGAGAGAGAGAGAGAGAGAGAGAGAGAGAGAGAGAGGGAGTTGGTATTTTCCTGTTGAGGCCCAAGGGGTCTTTCTTGGACCCTCAGGCATTGAGTGCTGGGCTCTCCATGTTCTGTGTATTTTGATTCTTTTTTTTTTTTTTTTGGTACCAGGAATCGAGCTCAGGACCTTGCACTTGCCAGACAGGCACAAAGCCACTGAGCTAAATCCCTGGCTGTATTTTGATTCTTAATACTTTCTGTAAAGCATGTATTCTTCTTATAACTGATTTCAGTAAGAAAAATAGTAACTTCTGAAGAAGTCATCATATTAAAAGCTATAACATCTTAATTTTAAAATTAAGAATTGGAATTTGAAAGTGTTTTTACTGTTCTAACTCCAGTGGGAGTGCTGATAGGCCTTCAAAAGAGTTGGCTGAGTGAAAAAAATTGAGACTCCATAAGGAAAAGAAAAGATATTTCTGACTACATTAAAATAAATTTTTAGGCCGGGCGTGGTGGCTCACGCCTGTAATTCCAGCACTCGGGAGGCAGAGGCAGGAGGATTGCTGAGTTCGAGGCTTGCCTGGGCTACATAGTGAGCTCAGGGCCAGCCTGAACTACAAAGCAAGACCCTGTCTCAAAAAAAAAAATTTAGGGCAAAGGTCACTACCAGAAAAAATTAAAAGAGAACTGATAGTGGGGGGAAAATGTTTTTAACTCATATCACAGTTAAGGGCCCATTTCCCTAATGTATAGAGGAGCTCTGTATACTAATAAGAAAAATTTCAACAGAGTGGACAGATAGTAGGCCTGAAGGAAAACCTTGATGCGGGAGCACAGGTAACTTTGAAAGCATATGAAAAGATAATCATACTTCCTTATAATACGATACCTGCAAATTAAAACTCTAAATTCCATCTCAAATCGGTAGAAATCTAAATCTTCGATCCACGTTGTATTGCAACCTCCAAGTAAGGACAGCTTAACAGTATGAATTACAAAGCTGCAAATGCTTCATAGTCTTCCTAGGGTTTGATACTGTAGATAAATCTCAGTATAATTGAAATGATGTGTTTGTTGTAGCGTTTTTAGCAGATGATTGGAAACAACCTACTTGCCCGCCATTAAGGAATTTATGTAATGATAAATGATGCTTTTACACTCTTGGACACTGTGGAATAATACATGATTATGAAAACAAAATGACAAAACAAAGGTCCTTTGTATATTTATATGCAAAATCTGTAGGCAAAAAAAGTGTAAGACTACATGTAGAGAAGTATTTAAACAGCAGATGGAGGGAAAAGTTTCTGCAGGTATTTGTTGCTACACTGTTTCTCTGGAAGAATATATAAAGAACTTGATAACATTAGTCTGCCTGGGGTAGGTAGATTGAATAAATTGGGAAAGGAAGACTTTTAAAATTTAAAGCAAAGTTTATTTTGTATTATGATTCAAAAGGATATTTACAGCAGGTAAGCTTCCTGACTCCGTATGGATTCAGCGAGCGCCTGCTGACCAGGCTTAGAGCACCGTCTTTGCTGGGAGCCCCCACACCCCCCAAACACCCCTTTTCCCGATTCTGTCCTGGCGCGAGTGTCCCCTCTGCGGGTTCTCCGGCGCTTTCGGGGCGCCGTTTTCCTCTCTTGCCGCGGTTCATGCTTGGTACCCCCTGCCCGTCACCCTGGCACCTTTCTCCAGGCGAGCCGCCGCGGTGCAGAAGGCACAGAGCCGTCCAGCCTGCTGTTGGCAGGGGAGCAGGGCAGCCTGTCGTCTGCCCTCCGGGGAGCCAGCCTGGCGCCCGAGGCAGAGCTGGCAGAGGGGACCTCGCCGGAGGAAGGAGGGGCGCGGGAGGAGCCGGCGGCCCCGGCCTCTGCCAGGCTGATCCACCCCAATGACGTCCTCAAGGTGATGGAGGCCTTCGCCACGGCTCTGAGGAAAGCCCGGTGAGGAAACCCGGCCTGTGGGGCGGGGAGCGTGGCTCAGACCCGCGTGGGCGTGGGCAGAGGGCCGGAGCCGTGCAGAGCCCGGTGCCGGAGGCGTAACGGGGTCCCCAGGCGTAACGGGACGCTGAGGGACACGACCATGGAAGGAGTGCGGTGGGGGAGGATTTTCTGTTCATCACGAGGTCTGGCCTGTGCGGGCGGAGGACGCGCGAGGGCAGCGCCAGGGGTGCGCAGGGGGTGCCGCCTCCGGGGTGTCCGCGAGGGCGCAGGAGGCCCCGGCCCGGAGCTGAGCGTTGCCAGGCCGGGAGAGGGCTTTTCCGGACGCACCGCACGGGGCAGGCCTGACAGGAGGGCGGCCGCGGTGTCCGGGTCAGGGACCGCGGCTGGGGCCAGGCCGGAGCTGCCCCTGATCTTCACCTGGGCCTGGGGGCTGGAGCTGGGGAAGGATTTTCAGGGGGGACTTCGGAAGAATCCCCGAGGGGAGAGGCGGGGCGGGCTGCGGGGAGAGCCGGCGAGCGGCCTGGTGCCGAGCTGTGAGGCCGCCGGGTGGGCTGAGGGCGGGTCGTGGAGAAACCCCCGCCATGTCTTAGGAGGGCGACACGGGCCCAGAGAGGAGCAAGAGAACGAGGGTAGGCTTCCGGGCACCGGGGTGGGCACCGCGCAGGCGGAAGGCGAGATCTGTGACCGACCTGAAGCCCGAGACGGCACCGTCTGGGACCCGGGGTGTCAGGCGGGGACCGTGACACCAGACCCCGGCCCTTCAGGAACTTTCAGGGCCCACGGAAAGTGGGGAAGCGTGTGCGAGACACCGCGAAGGACTCCGAGTACTGGGAGGCCCTGAGCTTGGTTATCCCTTCGGCCAAGCAGGGCCTGTGGGACACGCTCTGCACGGCCCTGGAGCGATACTAGTGAGTGTCCCGCGGGGGCTCCCCGTCCCGCGGTCCTCTGCGGAGAGGCCGCCTCGTTGGGTGGCGTGGACAGCGCCTCTCTCACCCTGGCCCCGCTGGCCTGGGGGAGGGGAGGCTTCTGGGGTGCCCCCACCCCAGCCAGAGCGCCAGCTCTGAGGCCCTGGCCCTGCTTGGCAGCGGTTGGGTTCTGTTAGCCTCTAACCCGGTTTCCCGCCCACAGCCACGTCCTGACCCAGCGGGCCAAGCTGCTGGCGGAAAACGAGTCCCTGGAGCGGCAGAACGCGGAGCTGCGGTCTCTCCTGCAGCAGTACCTCCACTCCGAGGTGCGCCGCGGTGGCCAGGAGCCCTTCGGAGGGGCGGGCACGGGGTGCAGACTCTCCCCTCGGGGGGACGGTCACTGCTTCAAGTTCCTCCGAGGTGGTGGGCTGTGACCCCGTCTGTTGGAGGCTCACGGTTCCGGTCCCGCCCCTGTTGGGGCCATCTTTTTAAAAAGCAGCTGACAGGATTCCCCATGGTGATTTTCTCCCTTGATCCGAACAACCACTGTGCAAGGGAGACAGGCGGAGAGAGACTCAGAGGCTCGCCGAGGTCCCGGCGCTTTCCAGCCCACCAGCCACCTCCCTTGGCCTGTGGTGTGAGCAGAGTCAGCCCCCTGCAGGGCCAGTGCTCCCTGGCCCCCGGACCTCCTCCAGCCACAGCTGTGCCAGCTCCCTGCGCCCAGGCTGGAGGAGGCAGGGAGGTCCCTCCGTGACAGGCGTGCGCTCTCCTTGGCTGGGTGGGAGCCCGCACACGTGCTGAGCCCGCAGCTAGGAATGCCACACATGTCACAGTAACCAGCTGCACGTGGGCGAGGGGGGTGCGAGTCAGGCGCCCCCGCCCCCGCCCCCACCGGCTGCTGTCTGGAGACCAAGCTCCGAAGCAAGGGCCAGGCTGGCGTCAGAAAGAAGGCAGGTGGCTTTCAGGCCCTCGAGGTGCTGTTTGGCTTTGGAGAGGAGATGCTTGCAGGGGCTCAGGGGCTGCGGGAGAGCTGCGGGCCCTCTGCCCGCCCTGGGGACAAAGGAAAGGGGACCTGAGGACAGGAAGTGGCCTTCGCTTTCTCTTCCAGATCAACTGCCACCTGCAGGTGCCCCCGACGCAGGTGTTTCGTGTACCCACGAAGTAGACGCGGACCTGCGCCTGCGGAGGCTGTACGGCTGGTGCCAGGCGGGGCTGGGGCCCTGCTGCCCAGGGTTTTCCAGAGCGACTGTCACGAGCTTGTTGGCGGAAAGCGGCAAGAGGAGTTGCCCGCCTCCTGCGGTCCCCATTAAAGCCTTCTGAAAGCTGTGGCAGCCTCTTTCAAGAGCCCAGGTCTGGTGACGGGAGCCCCGCCCCTACCACCTGTGCACAGGAGGCCTTGTGCCCGGGCTCAGATCTCGGTGTGGGACAGAGGCAGGAGCCGGTGACCTGAGGTTCCCGTCTTGTTTCTGGGGCCAGCGCTCCGGGGCACGTGTAGTCTTCCGCCTTTAGATGGCCCCGGGCCTGAAGGACTGTTCTCAGTGCTTTTGGGGCCTCTGCGTGCACCCCGGCATGCCCTTGCTGTGGGGATGCTTCCCCTGTAGGCGGCCCGCACGCGAGGCCTGTCTCAAGCCGGGACACCCCTAGGGGAAGTGTTCATCAACCCAGGTGCCCACTGACCGCGTGCTGCACACTGGCAACTCCCGTCTCCCGAGACCAAGCCAGACTTGTCAGCTCAGGTCTGACTTATTTTATTAAGAGGAAAAAGAAAATCACACTCAAGCAAAGAAAAACAGCCAAAGGAGCCCAGATGCAGGCAGGGCAGCCTCTTCAGTCCGAGGGATGTGGGGTGGGGCCAGCGGGGCTCAGGACTGCTCTCGGGGATCCATCTGGGCTTGCGGGCACCCCCGGCCCGGGCGAGCAGCCCTGGGAAATGGCAGAAACCACGGCAGGGCCGGGATGGCCCTGTGCACCTGCCAACAGCTGGCTGCCCGGGAGCGCGCGCGCAGGCGGGCAGGCGGGCAGGTGCTGGCTCAGCGCCGCAGAGCGGAGGGCGCTGTGGGCTCTGCTCCCACGCCGAGCGGACGGTTGGTTAAGTTCGTGAAAGCTTTGTCCCTGCTCTGGGAATCCCAAGGGGAGGCCCAAGGCAACCCCTGGCAGAGCAGGAGTTGCAGGAGGGCGGGGCCTCAGCGGGGTGTGGGGCAGGGGCCTGCCTCGGCCCACCCCTTCCGGTGCTCCCCAAGCCCCGGTGGGCAGCACAGAGGCAGCAGGAGCTGCCAGCCCGAGGCCCGAGGCTCGAGGCGGATGATGGGCTCCTGAAGTGCTCGGGGCAGCCGGGAAAGAGCCCAGGGCGCAGGGAGGGCCGGGCTGCTGTAGGCCCTGGAGGGGCTGGAGGGAGAGGGAGCCTCACGCCCCCAGGAGCTTCTTGACCATGTAGCCGGGAAGGCTGTAGAGGAACAGGGCCAGCATGAGCAGCCCCAGCAGCGCCAGCACAATCTTGATGATGAGCCACTTGTACCGCGTGCAGATGAGGTACTTGATGGACTTGAGTGGGTTCAGGAACCAGACGAAGGCGGTGTCGGGACGGCTGGGGACGGGGCGGGGGAGGTGCTGTCACAGGCTGCCCACAGGGCACCCGTCCTCTGTCCTTCCAGCCCCGAGGGGCCGTTACACCCTCAGACCTCAAAGCAGCGAGTGCTGGAGCCCTGGCCGAGCCGGTTTCTAAGCAGCAGGTCTGAGGCTCATGAAGGCCTGTCCTCTCTGAGGGCCTCTGGCCCCCCATCGCCCCCAAGGCTTGGCTGGCGCTTCTGGGGGCAGCTGCCCGGCCTCAGCCCGAACACTCGCAGCATCCGTTGCTTTCGGCTGCCCAGCAGGCCCTTCTGACGGCCGCGAGCGCTGCACTGCGTGGGTCAGCGCCCCCTGCTGTCAGCACATGGGCGCTGCTCCACCTGGCCCTTCTGTACCCGCTGGGTCCCGCCAGGGTCGGGCTGCCCTGGCCGCCCTGCCACCCCCGGGCGTGGGCCGCTCTGCTGCTGCGCCGTTCCCCAGCAGGCGGCCTTTCCTCGATGCAGTGCATCACAGAAACAGTGGCTTTTATAACAGCCATATATAAAATTAAAGTATTAAATGTGCTTTTTCCAACTGCTGCCTGCCACCAGTACCCAGAGGGCCTGGGCTGTGCCTGAGTGCAGTATCAGTGAGCCAGTGAGGCCCGGCCGGGGCTCTGATCTGTCCCTTGGTCCACCGGGCCTCTGGGGGAGGAAGATTTCAGGGTGCCTGGTGCCGCGGCTGGGGAGAGGCTGGAGTGCTGACTCTGCCTTGCTCTGCCCAGGCCCGGGGTGAGCTGTCTCCCCTCCGGCCCAGTATGGAAAAAGGCAGAGTAGCCACTGGTTGCTCTGAGAGTCAGTGCGTCTGGGTCAAGAGCTTGAAAGTGGCTGCGCGTGTGTGCGCGGCTTTGTGTGTGTGTGTGCATGTGTGTGCTTACGTGCTTGTGTGTGTGTGCTTGCGTGTGTCCCACATGTGGGTGGCCGAAGGCCCAGGGCAGGAGGGAAGTCCCAGACCCTGGAGCAGCGGGACTCAGGCCCCGACAGTCCTCTCGGCCGGGTCGCCAGGGACAGAGAGGAGAGAGCGGGTGAAGGGGAGGAGCAGCGGGGAGAAGCAGGTCGGGGCAGCCCGGCAGGTGCGGCTCAGGAAGTAGCCAGCAGATCTGGGGGTCCAGACCGGAGGAAGCTGGCGTCCAGTGTGGAGAGCAGGAGAGGGAGCAGAGAGAGGGCGGAGGTGGGGCCGGGCACGGCGAGCCCCAACCGTGTGAAGTTCGGGGGCCTCTGGGCCCCAGTGCTGCCTGGCGCTGCCTCCGTGGGCAGAGGCCGGACAGGGCCTGCCTGCCTGCGGCTGGCCTCCCTCGCGTCCCTGTTCCTGCGGGTCGTTCTCCGGGGGAGGGAGGTGTTGGGTTCAGGGAGGAAGGACGGGCTCCCGGGGGGCCGTGGCCCGGGAAGGCAGAGCGTGCGCCTGGGGAGCGGGCCAGGGGACCCTCCTTCCTGTTCCGCCCCGGAGCCCCATGGCTGGGTCCCGGCCGGCTCAGCACTCACTTGGGTTTCTCCAGGGGGTCGGGCTCGTTCCGGGCCAGGCCCACCGGGTTCTTCTCCGCCTCTTCCGCTGTCAGCAAGTGCAGCTCGGCTTCCACCTTGCCCTGCAGAGGGAAACAGACAGGTCCCGGGGGCCAGGCCTTGGCACCCCAGCCTGGCCCGGCCTCGCCCACTGTCGAGCAGGGTGCCCACCGTGAGCTCAAACTCATCGTCCTCGTTGCGGGCCAGGAGGGGCCACCAGCCTTTGACGCGCTTCTGCTTGAAGATGGAGACCAGCGGCACGTCCACCTCCCCGGTGGCCATCTCCATGGTGCACTGCTTGGCTGTCTTCGCGCCCCGCGGGAACCGGTTCAGGTCCAGCTCAATGGCCCCTGTTGCGACCCCAGAGTCAGCTCCGGGCGCACGTGGCCTCCTCGCGCCCTGCTGGTGAGTGTGGACGGTCCCCGCGCCTCCCGCCTCTCTCCCTCAGCCCGCCCTGTGCTCCTCCCTGGGGTCTGCACCCCTCCCTGCTGTGCTCCTCTGTCAGTGGCCTGCTGATCAGTGTCCTGAGGAAGCCAGCCAGCCCGCCCCACGGTGTGGTCAGCCTCAGACGGCCCTGAGGACGTCTGCCCAGAAGCGGTCAGCCTGGGCGGCCTGGGCGGCCTGGCCCCGTCCCCTCAGGTAGCTCTGGCCCTGACCGACTAGCGGGGAGACGTCCTGCGTCTCCCAGGGAGCCCCCAGCCCCGCCCCGCTCTGCACCCAGGAAGTCGTCGGCGGAGAAGTGGTCGGCATCCCAGATCTGCAGTGTGAGCCGCGCGGGGATTTTGTACTCCGTCTCGTCCCACGAGAACATGGACTCCTTCTTGGAGATGACGATCTTCTCCTCAGCCGCCAGGTAGTCAAAGGGGAACAGGTAGCGCCAGTTGAAGTTGCCCTCGCCGGTGAGGGAGTGGTAATGCACGTCCGTGTCCTGCTTGTCCTCCTGCTGGCCCTTCAGCCACCTACGGGGTGCCACGCGCTGCAGCCTGGCACCGGGGCCCGCCCCGCCCTCCTCTCCCGCGGGACCCCTCACCCACCCCCTCACGAAGATGTCGCTGGACTTCTCCCCGGTGAAGAAGTCGTCGTCCTCCAGCACCACCTCGTCTGTGTTCCACACGATGACCCGAAGCTCGTACCTGGGCGGGAGGAGCGGTTACCCCGAGGCCTTGACAGGACAGGGGTTGCTGATGAGGCGCCCGGGGCCCAGGACCGCGGAGCCGGAGAGGAGGCTCGGCCGGCCGCCCTGGAGGGCGGGGCCCTCGGCCGGGCAGAGCACCTCCCGAGCAGCAGAGACGCCCGCCGGAGGCTGAGGGCCGCCGAGCAAGGCGAGGCAGCAGGGGCTGCTGGTCTAGGAGGCTGGAGCTTCGCCCCAGGCTTATTTACACGTAAGGCCAGGATGCGATGAAAGCCTATGGACTCTGATTTCGTCTCCAAAGAGGACTTCCTCCTGACGGTTAGTTTAATTACAAGTGAGATAGGGTGAGGTCGAGTCGTCCACTAACACGTGGGGAGTAGCTCTCTGCCCGGGAACAGCGCTGACGCCTGCAAGGCGGTGCACAGTGACCTGTGGGCGCTCGATGCCCCCTTGTGGAAAGCTCAAGAACAGCAGCTGTTCCCGGCAAAGCCGGCTGGGTAAATTCCCCTAAAGGGAAATTAGGGTCCTCGGTTAAAACGTCACCAAGAAATTCATGATGGCTATGGCTTGAAACAAGAAGAGGGTCCCCTGTGCACGGTCCTAGGTGGCTTCATATGCCCAGGAAGCTGGCCCTGAATCCAGACAGAGGGGGACTTGGCGCTTTCCGCTCCTCCTCTGCCTCTGCCATCCGCAGACGCCTGAGGAAACCTGCAGAACTAAGCCCTGGAGGCGGGGCGGGCCGTCTGGCGCGCTGTCCCGTGCGTGTTCCCGCAGGCACGTCTGCGGCTGCCCTGAGTGCCCGCGCAGAGTGCCTCCTCGCTTGGGGACGGGGCTCGCGCTCCCACTGAGGGCGGAGCGCGGGGTGGGGGCGGGGTGCACCCTCCCTCCACACAGAGGGGCAGGCCGACACGCAAAGGTCATCCGCTTCCCCCCGGGGGCCTGGCCACACCTGCGAGCCGGGGCACGTGTTGGAGCAAGGACGTTAGGGCCCGTGCGCCCTCCAGGGAGGCGGGGCCGTGGCGGGACAGGGCAGGAGGGAGGAGCGCGGCCGGAAGGCTCACTTCTTGGGCTTCCGGGGGGAGATGTCCAGCGGTGTCCCAGGGGCGGGCATATCCATGGGGAACATGTCCACCCACAGCTCCAGGCGGCCCTGAGAAGAAGGGTATGACAGATGTCCCAAGGACTTCTCTCCGTCCAGGGAGTCCTTCCAACCCACCTTCCCTCCAGGACCCATGTCATCAGTTTTCATCCCTGGATGCCAGAAATTTCCATGATGTCACCAACAGCCAATCACAGCTTTTGAGGGTGACAACCCAGGTCTCTACTTGCTGATGTAATTCTCACTCAGAGAAGATACTTGAGTTGGTCTTGGGGCGATGCCCGCCAGGCTTGGGGAGCGCAGCAGGCATACGGAACAGCGTGAAGCCCCTCCCACCTCCGTGGAACCCAGGTTGCGAGTCCCTGACCCCAAACACCCGGAGTCCGAGCTAGGCCAGTGTCACCTGCTCGATGCCCGGCTTGTCGGGGTTGAGCAGCGGCCTCGTCTCCACATGCTCCGGCACCAGGCGGCAGCCCGCGCGGGGGATGTCCTCCCAGTGCCGCAGGGCGGACAGGGCCACGTGCTCGTCGGTGGGCTTCCTCTGACCTGCGGGCGCCAGGGGTCAGCAGAGCACAGATTCCCAGAATCATGAGGCCCGTGCTGGGGACAGGGACTCAGAGACACGAAGGGTGGACTTTGTCGCCTGTCCACACACCTCCATTTACCACTGGGGAAACTGAGGCACAGGGGGAGGAGTGGCTTGCTCCAGGATGGTCCCGGCTGCCCTGCAGGGCCCAGAGGGGTCTGTGCCCTTGACCGCCCTGCTTGGGGAAGCTGAGCTGAGAATCCTGCGTGGTTTTTTTGGGGGGTGGGTGGGTGTGCCAGCTCCAGCTCCCGGCTCCACACACTGGGAGCAGTTCGTGGGGGCTACAGAGCCCGGGGCCGGATCGTGCTGTAAGTCCGCATGAGCTCAGCCGCCCAGCTCGCTTGCTTTGCTCATCTGCAAAGCGAGCAACCCGCTCCCCGCCCCGCCGTGGGGATGCAGGGGAGAGACGAAACAGAAAGGGTGGGGGCGGGGGCTGCTTGGGCGAGGGCCACGGGGTCTCCTAGCTTCTGAAGCCTGCAGGGGCCAGGGGCTGGGTCAGCGTGCTACCGTTCTCGTCCTCGATCTCCGAGGGCCCCGTGAAGACGCGGTTTGCCACCTTCACTCTCCCGGGGGGCCCGAAGTGAGGCCCGTCCACCTTGCCCTCTTTGCAGAGGCGGGTCAGGATCTGGCTGGGCTTCATGGGGTCCCTCCAGATATTGTAGCCATGTCTGTGGGAGGCGACACACAGCTTGAGCGGTAGGGCGGGACCGACCGTCTGTGGGTGGAGCTGGGCCTCACCAGGTCTCTAAAGCCCCTGCCTCGCGCCCGCGAGCGGGCTGTGACATCGGCCGGGAGGCTGCTCTCCCTCAGCTTCAGCTCCCAACCATTTCCGGCTCCTCCGGAACTTCAGAGTCCCACAAGGAAACCGACAACAGAGAGGCTGAGGGACTTGACAGGGGCACACAGCCTGCAAGAGGCGGAGGTTGGCTCAGAGCCCCAGCAGACTCTCCCTGCTCCGTCCCAGGCCACCTCTGAGTGTCCTGAAGAACGTAGCCAGTTTGTAGGGGCCAATGGCTGGCCAGAACGGCAGCCGTGTGTCTCCGTCCCCAGACTGTCACCTCCGAATCTCGTTTGGGTCACAGTGCAGGGGTGCATGAGGGAAGCCACCCCCCCACCATCTTCCCTCCCCGCCCCTCCCCCGCCCTCGGCCCCGCCCACCCCAGCTCGGAGCCCCGCCCTCGCACGTGGAGTAGGTCTGCGCGATGCCGCAGGTGGCGCGGTGCTTGCTGTAGAAGCGGTTCTCCAGGTCGATCTTGGTCTCCCCGATGAGGTCGTCCGTGCCCACCAGATCCCAGTCATACACAGCCACTGTCAGCATGGACTCCATGGGGAAAGAGGCCTCGATGTCAAAGGATCTGGCAGGTAGGGGTGGGTGTTCAGGCAGGGGTGGCGTGGTGCCGGAAGTGAACTGGCCCGGGAGTCAGGCCAAGGTGGGGAGGGAAGCGGAGGACTTACTTCCCGAAGACCGGGTTGAGCTGCTTCGAGATGTAGTTCTCCTTGTCGCGGATGTCAGTCTTGCCCAGCCGGATGGCGATGTAGGGGTCGGCCTTGCCGTTGATGTCAGCAGGGTGCAGATCTGTGGCCTGCGGGGCAGGTGCTGCCTGAGCGGCCCCAGGGCCTGTGCTCTCCCTGGGGTGGCCGCCGTCAAAGGTTGGGGCAGGGGCCCCGGACCGGAGTCAGGAGACTGCTGTGTGGCCCTGGGTGGGTTGCTGCCCTTTCTGGGCCTTCACTTCCTCCTCTAGAGCACGGGGCTCGCTGGGCTTCCCGCCTGGCACGGGGCTTGCAGTTGCTCAGTCCCTCTTGGTCAGAAGGACAGGGGGACTTGCGGGAGGGGGTGCGGAGGGGGCCTCACCCGCACCACGTAGACTCGGACCAGCACGTTGATGGGGTCGTTGCTCGGGATGCCCTGGAACATGCCGAAGGTGGGGTCGTAGCCAGCCTCCCGGGCTGTGTCCTCGGGGAGTGGTACTTTGTAGACGCAGAGAGAGCCCTGGGGAGGCACGGGGTCAGGTAGAGGCTGCTGGGCGTGGCGCGGGAGGTCTGGGCTCTGCTGTGGCGGGTCGAGCACTCTAGGTGCTGGAGGGAGGGTCAGGGCGGTCTGAGGCCGGGCGGGGCCTGCTTCTCCCGACCTTGAAGCGGCCCACGATGCGCTCCTCCTCGGTGGAGCCGTCCTCGTCGTCTCCGGTCTTGCCCCGCAGCAGGTTGAACGTGTGCAGCCAGTCCTCAAAGTTGTCAAACTCAGACTCCAGCTCCTTAGAGTACACCTGAGCGTGCGCGTCACTCAGGGCCGCGCCCCCGGCCCCGGCCCCTCCCCGGCCCGTCCGTTCCGGCCCTCACCTTCAGCTCGTCAATCTTGGCTTTCTTCTTCTCAGGGGCCTCGGGCCCCTGGCCGGGGCCTGGGCTCTGCACTCTCTTCTTCTTCTCCTCCTTTGTGGCCCTGGCCTTCTCCTTACCCTTCGTCAGCCCCTTCAGGCCTGGCAAAAGCAGGAAAGGGGCCCCGTTAGCTTCCGGGGAGGATGGTGGCACTAGAGCCAGAAAGCCTGAGTCGGAGACCGGCTCGGCCTCTCACTGACTTTGCGGTTTGGCTTCTGGAGTCTCAGGGCCCAAAGCAGACAGCGGTGCTGCCCGGGAGGGTGCAGGGGCAGGAGGAGCGGGGGCCTGGCGCAGATGGGCCGCTCGCTCCCCCGGGCTGCGTGTTGTGTGTCCGCAGCAGGAGCAGCCTGCGAGCGTGTGCCGAACTGCCTCCAGCAGAACGCAGGCAGAGGCTGCTGATGGAGTTAGCGGGGAAATATCTGGCATTTTCCAAAACGATTTCTAAAGAGATTTTACTGATCTGTGCATACTGAGGGCTCCGAGAGGTCCTGTGACAGAGGGACCTGGGTAGACCAGCGCCCCCAGAACTGATTTGACCAGAGAGCCTCTGTCCTCCCCGGAACAGCGCGGGTCCCTTGGGGAAGGTGAGGGAGAGGCTGGGCAGGCTGAGCCGTGAGGTCCCTTACAGCTCTGGCAGTCTGTGGCTCTCAAAGTGGGACGCGGCTGTCACTGCGGAGGCGGCCAGAGTACACACCCCCTAGATACGGGCCTCAGCCTGTGCCCCGGAACCCCGGGCCCATGCTGTCTTCCCAGGCTCTGCAGCTGGCAGTGCTGGCGCGAGGGAGCGGCTGGTGAGGCCACGGGGCAGAGGCAGGGAGGGAGCCGGCGGGCCCACCTTCGGCGCTGTCTGCCTCCTCCTTCTCTTCCAGGTCAGCTCCCGAGGTCTCTTGCTGGCGAAGTTGCTGTCGAGAGAGGAGAGAGGCTCCCTGGGTCCCCAGGCTTTAGTTTTTGCCTTCATTGTCACATGATCCCTTAGGCAGGAGCTGGGAGCTCGAGGGCAAGACTCGGCGCCTCCTGCCGTGGGCCTGGCTTCTGGCATCCACTCCGGACATGTTTGTGAAGGAAACAGTGAGGACAGGTGGGAAGCAACCAGGGAAGGCAGATGGGGAGAGGGGTCCTGAGCCGGAACCCCGGGCGCGGAGGGGAGCGAGGGTGTGAGGGTGCGGCCAGGGCTCTCCTCAGCCCTGCCCCTGCCCCTGCCCAGCCCAGCCACGCCCAGGCCTCACCTCCTTCATGGTGTCGATGGAGGCGAAGTACTTGGACCACCAGTCCAGCATGCTCTCATCGGGCTCCTCCTCCTCGGGCTCCTCGGCCATGCCCTTCTTCTTTTTCTTCTTCTTCTCCTTCTCCTCCTCGGCCTGCGGGTTGGCTGAATCTACAGGGCTGTGGCTCCTAGCTCCCGACCTTTCCCGGAACCCCAAAAAGTCCTGAGGAGCCCACCACACCCACTCTGGCCATTTGGGGGAAATCTCCTGGGCTGCCGATGTCGAAAGGACAAGGCCTTACTTTGGAGAGGATGCTAGGCCCTGAGACACCCTGTGACAGAGGGCCACCTCTGTCAATGTGAGCCACGAGGCTGGACAAGAGCAGTGCCCAGGGGCGCAGGAGGGCACAGTTAGGCCCTCTGGCATGATGCCCAATGCTGGTGTAGGGTCCTTTCATCTGGCAGAGCCCCCACACTCACCACATCCACCTTGACCACCGCGTCAGAAGTCTGCAGAGGGGAACCGAGGAGACAGGACACGATCAGCCCACGGGGCGGAGCGCCACGCCCAGCCCAGGGACCGTGAAGAGCGTGGTGGGCCGGGATGGCGACACAGGGAGGACGTTCCTTGGGTGCCACAAGCCCCGGGACTGGAAGGCCGACTTTGTGCCAGCAAGAGCGTGCTGCCGGCACTTCTGTGCCGTGAGGGTGCCCTCTCCTACAGGTCTCTCTGTGGCAGATAAGTAGCCCTAGAGCTGAAGCCCAGAGCAGTGAAGTGCCCAGAGGACACGGGACCCTTCCACCCAGGCCTGGGTGTCACTCGGGAAGGGCAGGCTGGAAAACTGGGGAGGGGCCCTGGGTCTTCTACCGAGCAGACCGTCCCGGGGTGTGATGTGCGGGAGCGTGACTGTGGCCTGCCTGCCTGTGCACACACCCATGTACACACGTGTGCGCGCACACACCAGTCTGCTTTGGTGGGAGGGGAGTGACCCACTGCTTGGAGCCGACCTGCGTGAGGCTCACCGCGTCCAGCTTCACCATGGTCTCCAGTTTCTTGACAGGGACCTCTGGCTCCATGCTCACCACAACCTCCCCTGGGGGCGAGAGGAGCGATCCCCATGGCACAGCGCGTGGCAGCCCTGGCGGACCCTGCCCGGGCAGGGGTCAGACAGGAGCACGCAGCGAGGAGGGCGCGGAGCAGCAGTGAGTCAGGGCGCGGGTGAGCAGGGCGCAGAGGCGGTCCTGGGGCGCAGGGAGCGTAGAGGGGTGTGCGGAGGGAGAAAGTGAGACAGACCGAGGCTGGGAGCATCGCAGGCGAACAGCGGAGCGAGGGTGGAGCGGGAGGCGGGAGGCGGTGGAGCCCCTCCGCCCCAGGCCCTGTGAGGCCTTCCCCGGCCTCCAGAGTGCGGGCAGCCCCCGCTCGCTACCTCCCTGCAGTCCCCGCGGCCCCAGAGCCGCCGGGAGAGATCTGGGCTGCTGCACTGGACCTTGAGCTGGGGCCCTGCTGGGGCTGGGCAGCCGTACCCGTGGGGTTCCAGCTGGGGGCCGAGCGGTCTGGGGGCCGGTAGATGAAGCGGCGCAGGGAGCTGACGGCGTGGGAGCCCACCAGGGTGTAGCGGCCGAAGGCCCGGCAGTCCACCACGCGCACGTTCAGGGGCGGGTGCAGCAGCTCGTTCTCCGGCAGGTCCTGCGGCCGGGACACGGAGCTGAGCGCTGGGCGGGTCGAGGGGCTGTCCGCGGCCCACGCAGCCCAGCTGCTGCCAGCCCGCCTGGGCCTCGGCTCACCACTTCAAACCACTTGACCAGCGTGCTGAAGTTGGGGTTCTTCTTGTAGTTGTGGATCAGGGACGACTGCACCCCCTTCCCTGCACACTCGATGTCCACCCGCGGCCGGTCCACCTGGGCCAGGTTCACCCGCTTCAGGTCCCGCAGGCCCCAGAACAGCACCTGGCCGAGGGTGGGGAGTGCGGTGGCTGAGCAGGACTCGGGCAGCGGGGTGGGCAGTGGGGCAGAGGACAGACTTCAGTGGGTGGAGGTGGCGCCAGAACCAATCAGGTATCTCAGAGGACCGAGATCCGGGCTTGGCTGGCGGGGGGGTGGGCAGGGGCAGGAGCGGGCAGGACCGAGGACGGTCCCACACAGGGCAGTGTTACCGTCAGACAGGGACGGGCACTAGCCGGGTGGGGCCCCGGGCTGCTGTGAGCTTGGATGGCCTTGGGGAAAGCGGTCCCCCAGCCCCTCAGTCTCAGGCTCCTCATCTGACAGTGAGTGGGCCGCGGGGGCGAGGGGTCGGAGGAGCGCAGGGGGCCTCGATGGCGAGGGAGCCGTGGTGGGAGGCACGGGCAGGGACAGGGAGGCCGCGCAGGGCCTCACGCACCTCCACGCGGTACTTGCTGAGCACAGGCCGGATGCCCACAGGCACAGGCATGATGGGGCCTCGGTCCATGTCCACGGGGCCATTGATGGGGGGCAGGTCAGCCTTCCCTGCTGGCCCAATCTGGGGAGCAGGGGTTACAGGTGAGAGCCATGTTTGTCAAGAGAGCAGGGGAGACAGGGAAGCCACACACGGACTTGAGGACCTCGCCCCAGCTTTGGCCCCTGGCCCCACAGCGGCACGGGAGGAGAGGGCTCAAGCACGTGCCCTTGCCCGTGCCCACCTGCAGGAGCTCAAAGGCAGCCAGCAGGTCTCCGGCCGTGGCATTGCCGCGGTAAATCTGGTAGTACTCGAGCTGGGGTGGGAAGCGGGGCGGGCAGTACGCCTCATCCGCCATCTTTACCAGGGGCTTCGCGAAGGTCCGGCCCATGAAGTCGGCTTTTCCCTGGTACAACAAACAACCCCGGTGGCCTCTTAGGCTGTTTACTGTCATGTTCACACCTGGGATCTCATTTGGTCCTAAGCACAGCCTGCTGTTGCTGCAAGGGGCAGGTGTGGTCACCCCCTTCACGGATGGGGAAATCAAGGCTGAGGGGCTGCCCGTGAGTGGGAGGGGACGGATTCCAGGCGAGGACCGAGCTTAGAGCTCTCTCAGGCACGTGAGCATCTGAGGTGATTTGCAGGAAGAGTCAGTGACTCCTCAACTCCCAGGGGTTCCCCATCTTTCACTCTCATGGAAAGCCACAGGAGGGGAGGACGCCCTGGCACAGCTGGCCCACAGCCAGGCTCCCGGCGGGGCATCGGGGAGCTGGCCAGGGGGCTCCGGACAGGCAGCCTGCAGGGCACGAGGGGCAGCCCTGGGCATCGCTACCATGCTGTCCTGGTCGTAGATTTCGATGACAATGATGGGAGGGTCATCCCGCAACTCGTGGGCCTCCCCGTACAGTTCCAGGTTGTCAAACACCAGCATCTGGTCCCAGGTGGGGCACAGTGTCTCGTTCAACACCTGTAGGGTGGTGTGGGGGAGAGGGAGAAGCAGGGGTGGGCGGGGAGTCACCACCCTAGTGAGGGCTCCAAGGAACTGGGGCGGGGAGCCAGGTCCCCTGGCTCCCGCAAACACCCTGAGGTCAAGGCTAACTGGAGGTCTGTTCCTAGTACCGGCCCGGATCTTCCGTACTTCCTGCCTTGTGACGGAGCCTCCACCAAAGCAGCTTTTGCCAGCAGGCCTGGGCCTGCAGTGACCTGCAAGGACCCCTCCGAGGAGCTGGACCCGTGGTCTCAGCCCAGCCAGCACCCCGAGCCTCACCTCTGTGCACTGGCTCTGGTTGATGAAGAAGACGCGGGCAAAGGGGTCGGAGAGCCCGCTGCTGTCGGCGGCAAAGAGGCTGCGGGCCTGGTACATGTGGGCTCGGAGCTGGAACGCCTGCTTTTCTGTGGGGAGAGCCGGCTGAGGACCCAGCAGCAGCTCCTCGGCCCGGCCCTCCCGGGTGAGGCTGGGAGAGGGGCCGGCTCAGGCGAGGGGGCTGCACTCACTCGTGTAGACCAGGCTGATGGGCGGGAAGGAGTGCAGCCCCAGGCCCTGGGCTGCCTTGACTTCTTCGAAGCCGCAGGGCAGGCCACACAGGAAGTCCTTCCGCTGCTTGCTGAGGCCCAGCCACAGGTACAGCTCCAGCTTGGCCTGCACGGTCCAGCCCGCCGAGCCAAAGCCCCGCTTCCCTGGCAGCTGAGGGCAGGCTCTGGTCAGGGGAGCCTGACAGCTGCCAGGCCCCCGGGTGGAGAGGGACAGGGCTGGCGGGCCCTCTCCTGCCCCTTCCCAGCATCCCACTGGGCTGAGGGGGCTAGGAGCGAGAGGGTGTGTGGGGCGGGTCGAGGCGCCTTCCCTCACCGTCCAGTTCCCACTCTCCCGCCCTCTCTGAACACCTGTTGGACGAGGGCCCCACCCAGCCGGGCTCGGGGCTCCCCACGCCCAGTGCAGCCCCTGTGGCACCTTGAGGAAGAGCGTCTTGACCTTGGCACAGTCCTTGCCCAGCTCCTCCTCCACGATGGAGAAGAGCAGGTCTTTGGAAGGCACGCGGGCGTAGGCTATGCGTTTGTTGTTGCTCATCATCCAGATGAAGACGTCGGGGATGCTGTGCTGGGGCTGTGGCGGGGGTGGGGCGCGGTCAGTGTCCCCGAGCCTGCAGGCCCCCCCGGACGCCAGCCAGGCCTCCTCCCGCGCCCCGAGCTTGCTCAGCCTTGCTCCCGAGGGCCGGAGCAGTGGGGCCTCGGCTCGGCCAGCTGCGCTCTCGCCCTGCTCCAGGGCCGCGCACCTCGTCTGCCAGGAAGCGCAGCTTCTGCAGGAAGTTCTGGCACTGCCTCAGCCTGTCGCGCACCGTGTGCCGCTTCACCTGCGCGCGCAGGCTCTTGGCCTGCTGCCCCACGCTCTCCTGTGGGGACAGAGTGCGAAGGGGGCTCAGCCGGCGCCATGCGCTGGGAGCTCAAGGGCGGAGCCTTCCGGACCTGTCCGCCGTCCTCACCAGCTCCCTCAGGCACGACTTCAGGCGTTCCCGGTCCAGCCTGGTGCGAGAGGAGTGGCCCTGGTCCTTGTCGGCCAGGGACAGGAAGCGGCTGTGGGAGAGGGGAGCCGGGCTCAGCCTGCGGCTCCCGGTCCTGCCCCCGGCCCCCCAGTCGCCTCCCGGCCCGTCACCCGCTACTCACTGACAGCCGGCGCTGAGCTCCTCCAGCACCCCGCGCAGGCGGCGCTCAGGGTAGGACTTCTCCGTTTTGATCATTTCCTGCACGTCGTTCAGGCCTTCCTCCTGCCGACAGAGGCACCTGGTGACCGCGACCTCGTGGACGGCCACCCTGTTCACCGCGAGGCAGCGGGTGGCTCCCCAGGTTCCGCCGTAGAACCTGGAGACCGGCCTGCCTGGCCCACCTGCCAGTATTTACAAGCCTTCAGTTTCCGGAGGGTGAGTCGGCTCTGGGTGTTGACCTCAGTGGGTCGGGCAGGACTCAGGATCGGAGAGGCCTGGTGCAGGCCAGGGACAGAGGCCTGCGGTGGCCTTCAGAAAACCCTGGGGCCTGAGGGGCCGGGATCTTCAGACCAGGCCCGAGGACCCTGGGACAATCCCTTCTCCCCTCCCCTCCCCGTGGGAGACCTGGCGCGGAGGCCTGTCAGACACACAGCCTTCGCGGAGCCCGGCCCGCCCGCCCCGCTGACCAGCTTGTCTGCGATGTGGTCCATGATGTTGGCATTGTAGAGGCGGCGGCGCTGGTCCGGCCACCAGCTCTTGATGTAGATGCAGGGCTTGCTCTCCAGGAAGGGCAGGTGGAAGTAGTTCCTTGGCAGAGGCAGGGGAGAGGAGACTGCGGTCAGGGACTGGGGGCCGGGCTCAGGCCGGGGAGCGCGGAGCAGGGGCGGAGCCCACCTGTCAGTGATCTGGGGACGCGTGGGTGGGGTGGAGGACACCGAGGCCAGATCCGCACCCTCATCGCCCTCCTCATCACTCGAGTTCTGGATCAGGTCTACTTCCTCCTCATCCCCATGCTCCTTCCGGGGCCGAGGCCTCTGGGGTCGTGACAGGCCGTCGACTTCATTCCCATAGTTGCCTGGACAAAGAGGGGGACGTCAGAGCCCTGGGGTCCTTTTCCCATGGGTCCCTCTGCTCGTTGGTGTTGCTTGAGGAAGAGGCCAAGCCGAGGACTGGACTCAGCAGGGCAGAACACCAGCAGAGGGAGGCTCCTGTGTCCCAGGCCTGTAAGACTGAGCTAAGGCCCAGCCCGGACCATGTCCGGGCTCCGGGCTCCCTTTCTCTCCCTTTCCTCTCCGGCCTGCCAAGGTCTCTCTCATCCTTCTTCGGCAGGTCCCAGACACAGCCCAGCCCTCTGGTGGGGTGAAGGTTGGTCTCCCTGGGGATCAGACACTCTCGTGCAGACACAGAGGGGTGCCACATGTGCGTGGGGTCCTCAGGGGAGAGGTCAGCACTGGCCACTCCCCGGAGGCTGGGGTGCAAGCTGAACAGCCACCAGTGTAGCCCCAGGCCCTCACTGCCTGGCCCTTGTGAGCCCAGTGCGCACCTATGGTCACTTCAAAGGTGACTGGTTTGTCTCCATTCTTCCGGTCGATCATGGAGGCCTCCAGGAAGGCTCCAAAGAGGAAGAATTCTTCCATTCTCCCGGTGCAGCTCTGTGGAGAGGTGGTTCAAACCAGGCCTAAGCTTCAGGAGGGCAGCATGCCTGGGCCAGGCCCCCTTATCACATCAGAGGCTGAGAGTGGCCTAGGCGGTCCAGAGCCTGAAGCCTGCAGCCTGGATTATCCCTGGAAGGAAGGGCTGGCTCTGCGCCCCAGGGACAGCTGTGGCTGGGAAGAGAGGACCAGCGAGGTGCCATCTTGGGAGCGGTTGGCATCCTGGAGACTCAGGGAAGAGCACAGGAGGTGAAGGACAAGGTAGGAGGCCCTGTGGAGAGGCCGGAGGAGGGCTCTGCTCCCCAGGGAGGCCTCCGGCTGGGGCCCAGCCCCGGAGGAGGGGCAGGCAGCAGTGGGCAACATTGGGACTAAGTGCCACGGTGGAATGTGGGGGCCACACCGCCCCCAGCACCTCACCTCAGACACAGGTGTGGTCTGCTCCACCTGCACCTCTGTGGAGCTGGTGAGCTCGGGGTTGGAGGTGTCCAGGATCTCCACGGCCAGGCCCAGCATGAGGCGGGCACGGAAGGACACGCCCTCCCCCAGGCCCTCGTTCAGGTCCTGGTGCTCATCCAGCAGTGTGTAGTTGCGTGTGGAGCCATACATGTTCACCCAGGCCGGGCCCAGCGTGGGCAGGAAGCCTGCAAGGTGGGGAGAGGGCGGAGGGACCGTGTCATGTCAGGCTCGCGCAGGTGTGGGCGCCCAGCTCCTGGCTCCTGCTCGGGCGGGCAGCTGTCACCTCGTGCGCAGCATGGCACTGAGCGCAGCGTGGTGGATACTGTCATTACTTACAAATAGCACATGCGCTGTGCTCGTGTGAACATCGGTACTTTGGTATTATGGAATGGCTCTTATTTGCATTTTATAGGCAGGAGAACAGGTGCAAAAGGCCCACAGCTAACTGTCAGATCCACAAGGCGCTGGGCATCTCTGACCACGACAGCCGAGGCCCTTTTCTGTGGACGCGGGGGCTGCAGATAAGGCGTCGCGGGGCAGAGGTAGGAGGTGCTACCGCCGGTGGTGTTTGGAGGGTCACAGTCCCTCTCCCCCTCTGTCCCGGCCACCCGGCCTTGGGTCCAGCTGCTGACCTTTGTCTCCTTCATTGGAAATCTTGCGCAGGTCGATGAAGTGGGTGCCGATGGCCACGTCGTTGACCTTGTCGGAGTCTCGGATTTGCACCTTCATGCGTTTGCAGAGCGGAGGGAACAGGTCTGTGAAGACGACCTGCTCATTCCACAGGGGCTCGTAGCTGCTCTTCTGCACCGACGTCTTGCCCTGGAGGGGCGGCGGCGTCAAGGTCCGCGCCTCCCTGGCCCCAGCCGGAAGCTTTCCATGTGCCCGGGTTCCCGCCCGTTGCTGCCAGGGCGTCCCCCTAAATCTTACACCCCTGTACCTTTTGGCCAGCGAAGAAGACTTGCACATAGGGGTCGACCAGGTCCTTGTTTTCGCCGATGAAGGCCTTCTTCACGTTGGCCATGAGGCTTGTGTTCATCCTCGGCAGCCCCTCCGCGCGGTAAATCTTCACGTAGAAGCGGGCCCACTGGCGCTCCGCGGGCACCCCTTCGGGGAGCAGCAAGTTCCTGGAGCAGTGCCGCAGGGTCGGCCAGGTCCAGCCCACCAGACCCCGCCTCTGCGTCCCGGGGGCCTGCCTGGCGCTAACTGTCAGCTGCCCGGAAAGGCCCAGGCCCTGGGGTTCGGTGCCTGCTCTCTGGGGTGCTGGGAAACCCCCAGCCCGTCTCCCCAAGCTCTCCACACTGAGGAGGTGGGGTCAGTGTCCAGCTCCCGTGGGAACAATGGGACAGGCTCGGGTAGGTTGTCGGGGACGAGTACTTTCTGTAGTGCAGTACCCGCCTTTATATATATTTATTTAAAAATACTTTTTGTGGCACTGAGGACCGAATCCAGGACCTCCCCCATGCCAGACAAGTGCTTACTACTGAGCCACATCCCCAGAGTCACATTAAGTTGCTCTGGCCTTAAATTTGAGATCACTCTGCCTCAGCCTCCCAGGTAGCTGGGGTTACAGGTGTGTACCACCACACCCGGCCTCGTCGTCACCTCTAACCACCCTCAGGCAACCCCGCCACCGCCCTGCCCGGGACGGCGGGTTCTGTGGGCTTGTGTCAGGAGCGAGGAAGGGTAAGGAGATGTACGGTCAGAGCGCTGGGCTGAGTCCACAGCCGCCGCCGCTGGGGAAGGTGCAGCTGGGGTCCCCTGCCGGGCCGGGCTAAGATGGGGCCTCACCCCTCAATGTCCTCTTCGTCTGTCTCATTGGCCTTGTGGGGTGTCTTGATGTTGTCTCCCTTGCCCACCACAGCGACGTCACACTTCACGTAGCCTTTCAGCCCGGCAGAGATGTCGTCAGGGTCGGACAGGATGGCCCATTTGTGATGGAACTGGTGCTCTGTGGCGTGAGGGGATGCTGTACCCAGTGTGCCCCGTGCCCTTGCCTCCAGGGCACCCGCCGGCTGGCTGGGCTCACAGGGAAGAGGCTTTAGGCCTAGTGGCTACTGGTGTGAACTTGGACCCTGCACTGGCCTTGAGAAGCGGGCCATGGTGGGCTCCCCGTGAGCACCCTCGGTGCTGCAGGGGGCGGGACCCAGGGTGCTGTCACGGGCGTGAACTGAGCGCCTCCTTGAGCCTGCCATGCCGGCTGGCAGGTCCTGAGGCCTGGACCTCAGCTCTGCCTGCCTCTGGGAGACAGAGGAGGCCAGGTCTGACCGGACGCTCCCTGTGCCTCTGAGGTAGCCACTTTCTCGGCTGTTTTCTCTACCTGCAGCCTCTCCACTGCTCTCGCTCCGGCTGGCCCCCACACAGCTGCCACATAGGGTGCCAATGCAGAGGCGCCCCCATCACCCCATCTTTCCAGGCTAGGACCTCTGAGTGAAGCTGAAGGGCCTGATCTGGGGTCCCCTCGCTGCGCTCCCTGCCTCGCGTGGCTCCTGCCACCGGTCCGCTTCCAGGCTGTGTCCGCTGCCCCGGGGGGGCATCCTGCCTTCACGCCTCCTTGTTCAGCTGCAGACTCTCCTCACGGGACCGGGGCTCCTGTTCCCTGGCTTCCCCAGGAGACCCGGCCTGGCCCGCGCAGGCCCCTTCAGTCTCACTGTGGTCGGCTCTGTGCTCCTTGTCTCCATGTTTCGAGACTGATGGCTTCCTACGAATGGAACGGGCAGTTCCGCCTGGAGTCCCCAGGAGCTTATGACGCGAGAGGAAAGGACAGGCTCGCTGCCGGGGCATCTGGAGTGTGGCCAGAGGGAAGCAGAGGAAGCCCTGTGTCCTGCGAGCCTTCTCTCTGAGCTCTTCTAGGGGTGGGTGTGGGGCTCAGGGACGGGGCGATGCCCTGGGCACCGCGAGCCTCAGGCCCTTGCTGTGCAGACCTGTGTGGGATGGAGCCCAACAGGTGGCCGGGTGGTCTGAGGGGGAGAGGGCCAGCAGCAGGGCTGGGCTCCCTGGCTGGCTGGGTGGAGGGGTGTGTACACGGCGGAGAGATGAGTGGACAGCAGGACCCACTGACATGTGGGCAGAGGGCTGTATGGCGTGTGGGTGGCTGGCCGGGCAGATGTGCTGACGAATTGGGAAGGTTTGGCATAAACCTCAGGACTGACATGAAATTTGTCTTTAAACTGAAAAACTGTTTGAAGTGGGCTTTTTTTTTTTTTTTCCGTACTGAGAGGCAGACCTGTGAACGCAGTGAAGGGTATGTGTGACAGAGCAGTTATCTAACGCAAAGGGTGGAGAGCGCCCCCTGCTGGGAGGTCTAAGTGGAGGCGCCGGGTGACGGGCAGCAATGCTGCTGGGCCGCTGTCGGGTGTACACGGTCCACGACCTCCGATCCTCTTCCAGTCCCGACACCGTGTGCGGTCGGGCTGGGGATGCGACAGCAACGGAAGGCCCCAGCTCCGGGCTTTCTAGCCTGCCTCGCACCCGCTGCTGACACCTACCAGGTGCGGCTGGCTGGCGGGAGGGCCAGGCCTCCTCTGAGCCGGACCGGCGCATCCTCCTCAGTGGAGAGCAGCAGTGACCGCCCCGCCCCCGAAGCCCTTCCAGTTCCGCCCGGCCCTGGCACCACCCAGGGCTTCCCAGCAGCGCCCAAGAGTCCTGGGCCCTGGGAGCACCTGCCAGGCAGGTGGTCGGAGTGAAGACTGACGGCTCCTCTCAGGGAGGCTCGGTGTGACTTGGGCTCTGGGAGAGACCCGGGCCCCGGGCAGGTTCGGCAGCCACTGTCGTGTGGGGGCGCGCGACCCCGTGCGGGACCTGTGCGGGGGCTAAGCCGGACCTCGGCTTCCTCAGTGTGGCGTGGGGATCGTGACGCCCACGGGGGATGGGGGTCTAGAGCCCCCCAGGGCAGCTCACTTGTCCAGGAGCTGCTACTTACTGCTGCTCCCCAAGGAGGGGCCTTCCCGCCGGGCTTCGGCCGCCTAGAAGCCCAGACGCCCACAGAGCTGCCCAGACCGAGGCCCGCAGGGGTCCCGAGTGGGCGTCACCCACGGGCTGCCAGGGATTTGCAGAACAAGTGGCCTGGAGCTGTGCGTGCTGTGGGGTGCACCGGCTCTCCCTGCCGGTGGGGCCACCCTCCCGGACAGTAGTGGGGCCACCCTCCTGGGGTCGTGGGGTGCACTCAGACTCCCTGGCCTCAGTCTCAGCTACAGCGTGCGTCAGCTCCGAGCCTGTCAGGGAGAGCCTCAAGAAAGAACTCGCTCCTGACCCTGGATTAGTGGCAACTCCACACCCCAGGTTTCTCTGTCATCAACCTCACCCATAAAATGGGAAGGCAGGCTGCTGCCTCCCTGTTCGGTGAAGGTCAAGTACAATAATTTCGGTGGGAATTTGTATTGCTGCGGTTGGTCTGTTACTGTATCCTGTGCAGCCGGCTCACATCAGGAGCGTGTGGTGGCTGTGAGCTGGCCAGGTGGTGACAACCCGGGGCCATGCCTGGGGTGCCCTCACCAACTCCATAAAGTGTTGGCCTCAGGTGCCCACAGACTGGGCAGATCAGCCACAGTCTCTCATGGGTGCCCCTCAGGTGCTCTGGGACCCTACGAAAAGCATTTTCAGAGCCTGGTGCCCTCAGATATTGCTATGTCTCATGTGCCATTGACTATCTCCCCCGCATCTTGATTGGGCAGCGTGACTTGCCAGGGGTGCTGGTGCCCCTGCTCCTCTACACTTCAGCCGAGAAGGGGACAGGGAGGGAGGGAGTCCTTCTGCTCTGCGGGCAGCAGCCATGCTGAGGGCAGCTTTGTCACTGTGCCCAGGGGGCATGCGGCAGGGATGCAGCAGTCCGGCCACACAGCGGTATCTCTCTGTGCAGTGCCGCCTGGGCTCGGCAGGGAGTTGTCGCCCGACAAGGAGCGACTCCCTGCCAGGTGCGCACACACTGCTCTGTGTCCCGGTGAGCACTGCCAGCAGTCACCAGAGTGTACCTATGGTCCCCAGCAGGTGCAGGCTGGGCACAGCCACAAGGGGAAGATCGCAGACACCCCACTTCCCGAGCTGCGTGCATGGCTCACGGGCCGCGCAGTCACTCACCGGGCTGGGCGTAGACGGTCCCCACGTCCATTTTGAAGGAGCCCACTAGGGTGCCGCTGCGCAGCAGGTTCTTGGAGTGAATCACCTTCGGGCAGAGCCAGCAGCCACAGTCAGCCGGCATGGGCGAGGCCTCCGTGGAGGGAACCCGCTCATGGTGGCACCGCTTCACCCTTTCCAGGGCCCCACGCTTCACAGAGAAGCGGACAGTGCTGGGCTGAGGCTCAGCCTCTCTTGCCCATGCTTGACTCTTGCTGGCTGCCAGGCACGGCGGGCAGGTTGTACACTACACAGGGGCTAAAATCCAGCCTGAGCACTTGGCTGTCCAGGCAAGGGCCGCCTCAGCATGATGTGCCCGGCCAGCAGGGCACCACACAAGGGTTCCGAAGGCCCTGCCCGCCAGGGCTTCTCTGCACTCACCGAGATCTTGATGATCTTGTCAAACATGACGTCAGGAGAGACGTGGAAGTCGAAGACGAAGTACTGGGGGGAGGAAGGATGCCGGCTGCTGTCACTGGTGGCCCCTTCCTCCTGGCAGTGCCCGCCTGTGCCCTGCCCCTTCCCCTGCGTCCCAAGGTTCAGAGGAGCAGCAGCAGTGACCCATCCAGTTCTGAGCAACCAGGGTGGAGGCCGGGCCATCCACTGCCGGGAGCTGGCACAGGCTATAGGCTGTGCTGTGCTCAAAGGGCCCGGGGCAGAGAGGACAGGAGAGCTGGGCTCGGGCCCATTATGTCCCTTTCTGGGGGGGTTAGCCCCCCATTAGTGGCACATCTTGTGAACCCCAGTTCCTTGAGCTATAAGATGGGGTGTTGACATCCACCTCAGAGACACCAACACACATGGCACCACATTGAAAATATACAGACTTAGGTCCACATGGACATCGGCATCCAGCCACAGTGCTGTTGGGAAGACGCGTCCTTACTTCAGAAAGGTTGCAGGGTGAACTGGACAGGCCTTGGGAAGGACCAGCTACCCCGTACACAGCACTTACTCGGCTGTACGTGTAAGATGCAGAGGTGCGAACTGGCCTCTCACTGCCAGCTGCCTGTGAAGACTCGCAGCCTCTACCCGTGTCCTGGCTGAGCGCAGGGACTGAGGGTCAGGTGCGGGGGTGACTGTGGCTGCGAGGGAGGGGGTGGGAGCCACTCACAGAGCCTTGGGGACTGGGGAGAGGGAAGGTGGCGCTGGAGAGGCCTGTGGGAGTGGGAAGGACCCGCCCGGCCGACGGGTGGCCGACGTCCGTTCCCGCCTGAGGGACACGTGTGGTTAGGACACTGTACAGACGAGGGAGAAGGAGCCCGAAGAAAGGCAGAGACACAGCCGGGGTGCTCGTGAATGGTGCAGTGCTAGACCTTTGAGAAAGAAGGCAAAGGGGAGAGGCAGGAAGGACAGGGCTCCCAAGATGCCGGCAGGGCCAGCAGAGGGCTGGGTCCCTGACCAGCGGCTTGCTCTGCGAGGGCTTAGGCCACGGACCTCCTTTCATGCCACCAGGGTCAGAGCTGGGCAGCAGGGCATCGGACCAGGTGCCGGGGGCCAGGTCAGCCCGTGGGAATGAGCCGACTAGGCCAGGGCCCGAACCCACACGCTCGGATTCTTGGCCGCTCTCGAGCATAGCTGGCTTTTGGAATTCTCAGACACCTGCTGATTCATGGTGATTGTTCCCACTTAGCCCTGCGGCCTCAGTCAACCGTCCTCTGGTTCCTGACGGCTCAGAGAATTCACCAAAAGCAGTCCTTGCCCTGACCATGAGGGATTCTTTCACTGAAGAGGAAGCGAAGGGAAGGCAACCCTGGCCAGGGGCCTGGGAGGAGCCATAGCAAGACAGGCCTGGTGGTCTCTCTGGGCGATGCAGCGCCCGGGGATGTTTGCCAGTACCTGGGAATAGTTTTGTTTTCTACAACTGGGGGTGAGAGGGAGATGCTATGGGCATCTTGGGGGTAGAAGCCAAGAGTGCTACTTGGCATCCTGCCACAAAGAACCATCCAGCCCAAAGTTGCCATGGTGGTGAGTTTGAGAAACCAGAGTTTAAAGGAAACAGACAAAATTGGAGCCACTTGGGTTTGTGAAAAGGCCACAAATGCGAAGTGGTCCAGGGAAGTGAATGAACAGCCAGCGAGGACACAAATGTGGTTTCCAGGAAGCCATGTGAGGGCAGATCGGCCATCTCTGCGGTCCCCACACTCCCTGCCTGGGCACATGCTCAGTAGAGACTGTTCTTCATTTGGTGAGAACAAAGCAGCAGGCCAGCTCTGTGCTGGGCCTTGGAGATGTAGAAGTCACAGGGCAGAGATGCCCAAAGGACCAATTGCAGTTCGGGGATGTTACCGCCACGGAGGAAGGGAGTACTGACTTCTGATCTAGAGGGGCAAGGACATTTGAATTGGGTCCTGCAGGATGAGGAGGAGTTTGCTGAGGGACCTGCAAAGCTGGGAAGCAGCTCTGCACGTTGGAAGGAAAAAACAGTTGAATGAATGAATCTGAATAAAACATGAGGTGTGTGGGCTTAGTGCAAGGTGAGCCCTCAAACATGGCTGTACCACTATCAAGTGGCCACGGAGGGCCACAGGCTCTGTCTCCATACCCCTCAGGGAAAGCCGATCCTTATCTAGGCCACAGGCTTTTTCCAGTCAGGGATGTGTCTGTCTGCGTGTCCTGAATCTGCACAGGGTGGATGGGTCCTGTGCGCGATGTCCTGCCCTGGGGGCTTGTGGGAAACCAGCCGGGATAATGGGGTCTCTCTGTGGTTGGTTGTACAGGAGGGTTTAGCCAGGGTTGGGCCGAAGGGTGGAGCTGTGCTGAGTGTCCTTCCTGTGGCTGCACCGGTGGACGCTGCTGGCAGCGGCTCAAGGCCCCTTAGCCTTCTCCACACCTCGGAACACAGACACCTCGCTTGAGTCAACCTGCACCCTCCCTGCCTGGAGCTTCTGGGGAGCGGACCAGACGTCCACTCCAGGAAAGGGAGGCCCTGGGTCCCCGGCTTCTGGGCCAGGCTAAGCTGCAGAGGAGACCGGGGTGTCCCCCACCACAGCCGATTGAGGTGGGAGCCCCGAGGCCAGGGTGCTGCTCTTGAAGTGGCAGCCAGAACACTGGGCTGGAGGCTGCGCCATGACAGCATGGGGGGGGGGGGCGGGAAGGCCCCTCCCATAGTGAGGCCTCCTTCTGTGAGGTCTTCTCCCTCCATGTTGAGGCCTCAGATGTCTGGAAAGAGCAGGAGTGCGTAGGGGTAGGTGTCTCTCCTGCCCCAAGTTCAGGGCTTTGGCCGGAAGCCCCTGCAGTACATCAGACATGAAGGCCACAGGCACAGAGGGTGACACCCAGACTCAGCTAGCAAGGTTCCCTGTAGGAATCTTGGCATTCCCGGTGTGAAGCGGGGTTAACAGTGAGGTGCTGATGTAGTAGTACATTTAAAGGGTGGTTGGCATGTGGAAAGGGGTTGGTGCCT
This sequence comes from Thryonomys swinderianus, assembly GCA_004025085.1. Classification (NCBI taxonomy): domain Eukaryota; kingdom Metazoa; phylum Chordata; class Mammalia; order Rodentia; family Thryonomyidae; genus Thryonomys; species Thryonomys swinderianus. Next base: position 36,184 of record PVIC010004048.1, on the reverse strand, counting down.
GTGCCACACAGGCTGGGCTGGAATGCAACGCATGGCCCCAGGGCTCTGGCCTGGGGGGACACTGGGTTCATTCACGAGCACGGCTAGGAGCTGCCCGGGAGGACACTGCTATGCTTACTTCAACGGGTGGCCCCTGGCCAGCACAGGGCCAGCCTGGGATCTAGCCGGGCCAGTGGGTGCGGCTGTGCACACCAGGGTGCTGGGGTTTTAACTGGCCGGGCTGGTCACGCTCTGTCCCCCTGGGCACCCCACTTCCTGCTGTGTCTGGGCGGGTCCTTTCCCCCTTGGCCGGCCACTGACCTCATTATAGTAGGGGCAGTTGGTGGACTCCTTCATGGACGTGTACTTCTTGTCCTCGCCCACCTCCACACACACCACGGGGTCCATGTTCAAGCCCACCAGCTGCCGAGCCTCGATCACCGTGATGCTGACCTGCGGGCCGAGAGGGTGAGGGGCCGACGCCCAGCTTCGTGTCCCTCGAGCCCGGTCCCGGGCCCCGGGGGACGCAGGGGCGGCTCAGACTCGGCCACGCCCTGTCTCCACGCTCACCGCTGCCTCTGACCTTCGGGGCGGCCCTGGGCTCCTCTATGGAGGGAGGGGCGTGGCCGGCCCATAAGCCACTGTTTGCTAGAGCATCGGGGAGCTGGGCGGCCGCTGACACGCTGCTGCGGGATGGGGTGGCCCCAGAGACTAGCTCTGTGGAAGACAGTTTGTCCACAGGCAGCAGCGCGAGTGGGGTCCTGGGTGATTTGAAGAAGCATGCAGCCTAGGCCCCCTCAAGTGCAAAGCCGCAGCAGGCTCGCGCTCCGCTGGGAAGCCAGGGCTGCAGCAGGCCTGGCGGGCGGGCTCGGGCTGCAGCGGTACAGGGGCTGTGAACAGATGGCCCTTCGCACCCGGCCTCCTGCGCACTGTCGCCTCCAGTTCCTGACCAAATCCTAGCCTAGGGCCTGGGGACCCCTGCTCTGGGCAGTTCCAGGACACTGAGTGTTTCCTCAGCACGCGTGGCTCTGCCACCAGGGCTCCCCATCTCACCTCACAAGTTTCCTGCACCCGGGATCAGGCTGCTTAAGTCTTCACTGGCTGCACTTAATCCCCTGCTCTAGTGTTCCATGATGCGGGCCCCTGGCACGTCCTCATGTGTCTGGACTCCGCTCTCTTTCCTCACTCCTGCCCCTCTCCTTTTATTTAATTTAAGTAGTCAGGGAGGTTTAGGTGTCCGCTGGGCCACCTTCTCCGGCCTAGAGATGGCCCGTTGTGTGTCTTTGACAGCGTTGGTGCTGGGAAGCCATCTTTCAGTTGTGCATTCATTCAGAAAATATTTAGGAGGAAACTGCTGTGACTGGGCACAGGGCACGGAGACAGCTCTGGGCCTTTGTGCAGCTTACTGTGAATGAGGCGCCTTGTAGCGTTTATGCAGAAAACGAAAACCCCAAAACAGTAATGACAAAAACTTTGTACGCATACATGTATATAGATAGATATAGACTTGTATAGTTAAAAATGTATACATATAAATGTGTACACATGGAGAGAGAGAGAGATCGAGAGAGAGAGGCTTGTGTAATGTAACTGCTACTTTTTCCAAAACTTCACTTTAAGGTATTAGTTCCTGCTTTGGATTTGGAGGGGTTCGCCCCTCCGTGGGTGTTTTGCTCATGGTAAAATACAAAGAGGTACAGACTCAGGGGTGCTGGACTTGGCCCTGAGTCCAAGACCTGCCAGGTGTGAGTGCAGAGGGCCTGACAAGCCACCATCTTCTCTATGACCAGACACCAGCTACCGCCAAGGCTGTGTGAGGATTAAATGAGACGATGTGTATTAAAAGCATCCTGAATGCTGGAAAGCTCTGTGTAATTTGTGCCATTTTTACAAATGGTTTTTCAGACTCTACCTTTAGTCAGCGGTGGGTCCCTCAAGTAAGTAGGGTGGAGTGTGGAGCTTAGAACTATTTCGTCATGCTCTCTTGAGCTTGTATTTTAACCCGAAGCCTTTCCTCAGCTGGCGTGGCATTTGTTAAGTGTGTGGCTGGGAACGGGGATTGAACTCACGGCTGCATGCATGCTAGGGAGGTGCTTCACCACTGAGCTACGCTCGCAGCCTTTGGGATTGGTGCTTTCGAGGTGACTTCCTCTACCGAAACTGAAAGGGCTGCTCTTTATGCCTCTCCCGCTGCAGATCTGCTAATTTGAATCGCTGTGCTTTGATGCAACTTTAAATATGATTTCACTCCAGAGAATTATTTTCCTTCATTATAAAAAAAGAATCATCACTAAAATTATCATCCACTGTGTCCATCAAGGTCTCATAAATATGCTGAAGACCAAGAAAAATCTACACATCAGAAGTAATAGTGTTCAAAAAACAGAAACCCTTTTGCCAGCGAGAACATTGCCAGGAAATCACAGAAACGGGAACCCGAATATTTTACTCATTGAAGTAACACTTGAACTATGAAATCAAACATTTCTATTTGGAGCTTGAAGTGCCAAAGGGAATGAAGTGAAAGCTTAGCATCCAAGCTTCAAAGAGGTTCAATAATCACCGTTTCTTCAGGGAGCTAAAAAGGAAATAGGGCTAATTAACTTAGCTCAGAAGTTTGCTACGAAGAGAGCGAATAGAGGCTGAACTCCTTCTGGAATACTGTTCACATGGTAGTTTATAGAGTTTTAACTTTCATGAATGTTTTTGGGTCAAAGGTTTAAAAATATCATATATATTTTTTTTAATCTCACAACTAACTCCTCACCCTTCAGAAAAGGCTTTCCGTAACTCAGGATTGGGAAGTAACAGGCATGGTTTTGGCATCTACCCCACTTATGTCAGCGGGAGATTAACCTTCTCCATGTCAGGAGGGTAGCTTTAATGCTGTCTGCCTGCAGACCTGGCCATAGGAGTAGGTTTTTTTTCTTTTTTTAAACATCTGTGTTTCAGAATTTTTGTGTTTCTACTCTTTTTTTTTTTTTTTTTTTTTTTTTTTTTTTTTTTTTTTTTTTTTGAGACAGGGTCTCGCTTTATAGTTCAGGCTGGCCCTCAGCTCACTATGTAGCCCAGGCAAGCCTGGAACTCAGTAATCCTCCTGCCTCTGCCTCCCGAGTGCTGGGATGACAGGCGTGAGCCACCACACCCAGCACTGTGGTATGTGGTATTGATTGCTGGTGGGCGTGAGTCACCATGCCCAGCATTGTATGTGGTTACCGGGATCGAACTCAAGACCTTGCGCTTGCGAGGCAGGCGCTGGAACCACTGAGCTAAATCTCTGGCCCTGTATTTCTACTCTTCCCTGTGGAAGGAGCCAACATGGTGGCCCTAGAGGTGGGAGGTGGAACGGGAGGAGAGCAGAGGGTTCAGAGCAGCAGAGAGGTTTAGGAAGACAGGACCGGAGCTTGTGCACTGCTTGGTTGAGGGGTGGCCCATGGAAGCCTGGAGGGCAGAAGAAGGTGCAGGGATGGCATCCCACCCCGTCTAGACTACACACATAAGAAGTGCACCACTTGAAACTAAAAAGGAAGAAACTGATTCATTAAAAGGAAAAACTAAGCAGTCGTGACTATACTGCAGGAGGGGATGAGCCATCTTTTCTCCAATCATCAGAATGCTGAGTGAATAGAAACCCCGGTGCCAGTGTGAAGAGATGCCAACCCAGCATATATTTCATCTTCAAACTCAATTCTTTTTCCAGGACAGAAGATGAGGGGTCAAAGGGAGTCGCAGCTGCGACTCCCTGACCGGCGGACTTTTTGGTTATTGACTGTTCCACAGTCTCCTGCTGAGATAAGGGACAGAATCCCCAGGTGGCTTCATCAAAGCCATCACAAGGAGCAGCGCCGGGTACTGGTGAATCTATACCTCTGTCCCGGGGAACCCAAGAGTAATGGAGCTTTGTGACCTGCTTCGCAGGATCTGATAGTGCCTCGAGAACACCAGCTGGGAGCCAAGGAGTGTGGAGGGGCTCCGTTCTGCAGCACGCTTTGCCTCCCCTCCTCTTCAGGGGCCAGACGTGTAACATGACCTGATGATGTGCAGCATGCTGGAGGGAGGCGCCACGAAGACTCGGAGACCAGGAGGGAGTGGGTGCCATAAGGCCGAGGGCGAAATGGTGGTGGAAATTGGATGTTTGGGGGTGAACTGTTAAAGTCTTGGTACCCAGAAGAGAGGGTGCGGAGGAGATTCAAGAGTCCACAACCCACAGAGGACATCCCTGCCAGGTGCTGAGCGTCCCTACTCACTGTGAGAAACTGATAGGCACAGAGAGGTGGCTTGTTGCCTCTGAGATGCTGATAATCAGAAAAGACTTTCTGTCATGCCCATTCTAAACATCGAAGGGCTGTGCAATGTGAAGGTCACCATCGCCAGACTTCTCTTCCAGTGCTTTCCATCCTCAGAAACCCTTCTTGGATCTGAGTTCTGGCAAGGCCTCAGCTCCTCTCACCAGCTAGCGGTGCTTTCTGAGGTCTTTCTGATTCGCTCAGACCAAGTTCTCCAGGTGAGTGAAGTCCTTTCTGGTTTTGTTGTGTTATACATTGCTCTGTGTTTATAGGAAGTAAAACACAACTCAATCTTCCTCGTCTCTGTCTTTGCTTTTTCTGTCTCTGTCTCTGTCTGTCTCTGACTCTGTCTCTGTCTTTCCACACACACACACACACACACACACACACACACACACACTCACACACACGCATGCACGCAACTGAGTCATGAATGACCCACCTGTCAGGAGCTGCTATGCTGCCAAGTTAAATGCAAGAATTGTTTGCTCAATTTAGAAGGTTTAAAGACTCTTTAGAGGGAAAACATCTGGCCTGGCTGATAAGAAGTCTCTGGCAGGAAACAGTCGAAGGTCGTTTGAAGACTGCAGCAAGTAGTGAGCTAACGTGGTGGCCCCAAACGGAGCCACTATCCAAGGCTTGATTACAGGGAAACAGCCCGTTGGGTGGCTGTGGTCAGAATGCTGGGTTGGAACCCTGATTTTGGCCCTGATGGGGGGGCAGGGTCCTTACCTTCCTCAGCTGCTGTGAATTGCATTAGCTAGAGGAAAACACATAGATAGCTCCTAGCACAGTGCCTGAGGCTTATTAACCTTCAGAAGCTAAGTCATATTAAGATGATTCCGTTTTGGATGTGCCCTTCCCGGGCAGTCCCACAACACGGTGTCTGAGCCGGACTCTGTGCTTTGCAATCTCCCTGCTCCCTACATACAGAAGCGCACCCGAGCCAAGGCCCCAGAAGGCCTCGGAGGTCCCGGGGTGCTCGTTTGTGTTTTGGCAGAGGGAGCAGTGACATCTCCAGGCCTCAAGGCTGCCTGAACACGGGGCGGGCTCCTTTGACCTTGCTGGAGCCGCTTGTCCAGCACCTGGGGGGCTGGTACTGAGTGGACAAAACGGGACTAAGGGAGACACGGTGAGTCCCCAGGGAAGATGATCGGATGTACCCTCCACACAGAAGGGTATCACCTGGTCCCTTCTGTCATCACTCAGGGGAGGCGAGGTGGGACTGTCCAGAAGGAAGCAGCGGAGTGCACAGGGGCTAGGAACTGGCACCAGAAATAAAGCTCTCCTGCCAGGAGAGGGGCTCAGTCTTACTCTGGGGCCTGGTGCTGGGATCTGGACAGAACCTCCCCGGGCAGGAAGTGTAGTGACAGCCAGGGAAGAGACCCCTAAAGGCCTTGTGCCCCCGACCAGCCACCAATCTCAATGCCTGGAGCACCCAGCGGACTTTGGGCGAGCAGCGAGGCCTTGTTACGCCCAGGGGTGGACCTGGGGCAGTGGGCGTCCTCAGACTGGTCTTGAGAGACGCTCCTCTCCCCGTAAGTACTAGGTGCCTCTGGCCTGTGTGCCAGTTTATTGTGGACTGTGTTAGTATAACTCAGTTTCTGATCAACTCAAGAGAACAACCAAGATTGAGGTTTGGCCCTGCACAGCTGAAGCCAGGGTGGCCCTGTCCCTGCGGCCACCAGCCACGCCCATCACTCATCCAGCCCGCAGTGTGGACACTCTCACCCTTAATAGCTATAAACCCTTCTCTCTTTCAGCCTCCCTGTCTCCAGTTTAGAAATATACCAACAAGCTAATTGTGTTAATCTCAGAAGATACAGAGAAACAAAAAGAAGAAATAATCATCCGCCCTCTTGCTAACCAGAGACCACATCTCTCTCCTTGGTGTTTTTATGTTTTTTTCCAGACTCTTTTTCCTTTATAATGCCCAGGGCTGCATATAAAACCTTGGAAAGGCTTTATGAGAGTAAGCAGAGCTTGTAAGCTTCTCTTTGGTTTTTGTACCTCTCTACTTTGATACTTCTAGGAACAAACATTGAGAACTGATACTCAGTTTATGGTTCTCTGTGACCCCCGGCATAGGCTCCTAACAACAAGCGGGTCTCTGAGTGTCCACCTACCTGGTAATCCATGGGCCGCCCCGCGCTTGGCTCCATCTTAATGTCCGGCTTGGATCTGAGGAGGAGAACCTACCATCAGGCTTGGAGGAAGGGCCTGCTTGCAGGGAGGAGGACGGGGCAGTAACTGGACCTTGCAGAAAGGTGCAGGGACAGAATCAGTCTGCGGGCGTGTGAGCACTACTGCCAGAACCGGAAATAGCCATTCTCAGAGCAGAGCGGACTAAGAAGTGACAGGGGGCCAGGCACTGAGCCAACAGGTTCTGTATGTGCTGGGTAGCTCTGTGCTTTCTCTTCACCTAGAGGTGTTCAGGGACCTGGGAACAGGCCACAGACACTGTGCCGCCTCTGCAGGGTGACAGGAAAGAGGTGCATCAAGGCAAGGAAGAAAAGCTCAGGGCTAGGAAGTTGTCTTTGGGCCCGAGTCTTCCCCACCCGAGCTCCAGACCTAGCAAGCTGCTCCTCTTTGACAGGGCGGAAGCGCGTGGGGACCTGGACTCCTGCCCAGCCACTCACCGCTTGTTGGAGACATTGGTGGTCAGAGCTGTGACAGAGGCTAGAGACACAGAGTCGGGGTCCAGCCCATCCCCTAGCCGAATGGCCAGGTGGTCAAGGTCCTCCATCTCCAGCACTGCCGGCTCATCTGGTGAAGAAGGAGGGCTGATTAGGGGTGGACGTACGAGGGACGTAACTTCTGCTTTTGGCACCTCAATATTTATTTGCTAGCACATGCCTGGGGTAGTATGGCCTGTATATTTGCAGTGTTTTCTATCTGATTATGGTTTTTTTTTATTGTAGTTGATATTATGTATGGCCCCTTTACAAAAATTTAGCTGAATGTAATTGTTTGGAACCCTACTTACTAAAGTTCTGAATATTCTCTGCAGAAGAAGGTAGAAAATAAAGGATCTGTGCTTACGTACCTCTCCTAATAGTAGCTACCTCTAGTTGAGTGGCTACTGCATGCCAGGCACACGCCAGTCACTTTACACATGTATCTCTTTAGAGATAAGACCTGTCCACACAGGCATTATCCTTGGGTCATGGATAAGGAAACTAAGAATGCAGAAGCAATTTATCTACAAAAATAGCGTATAGAATCCACGACCTAACTCTGAATTGGTGTTTATTAAGCAAACAAGGTGAAGAAATGACAACTCTGGAAACCCAACCAAGGGGGACGCATGCACTGGGCTCGCAGTCCAAAGAGAGGGGCCCCCTAGTGTTGGCCCGGCCAAGAGACCAGTGGGCCACTCGGGGATGCCAGAGGGCAGCAGGAGCCCCGTGGTGGGCAAGTGACAGGCAGACCGGCCTGCCTGCATCCTGGTGGGAGGGCACAGGCCAAGGCACAGCCATGAACTCTTCCACTGCGCAAGGACTCTTGAGACTCCAGAAAGGAGAAGGCTGGATGTTTCTTGCCATTTTCTCCCCCACATTAAAAAGAAAAGAGTCTGTTTCTATGTAAAGAACGAAGGCTGGGAACAGTGAAGAGGAGGAGCCTTTACAGACAGGCCCACCTGGCAGTTTTGGGGCTCATTTTCAGACCAAGAAAGGTACTGCCCATCCTGGCCCCGGGTCTTCCCTCCCTGAGAAGCCCGGCTGTCTAGGCGGGGCCTGGCTCTTGGGGACAGCAAATGGGAGGCGAGGACCCTCCCAGGGGACTCTGGCTGGCCAATCCCAGCGCAGTCCACTGCAAAGAGAGGATGCCTGTGGCTGGAGGGCTGCGTGTCCTACCTTGTCTTTGGGGTTCCTCCTTGTGGGGCCGGCTCTTGCCGAGCTTCATGGCAGAGAACACGCTCCTCCCGGCTCTGTGAGGGGGGCCAGCAGCATGAGGTGGAGGTAGACGGAGGCCCGGATGTCCGAAGGACAGTACGGGCACACAAGAGCCACACACTGGTTTGCCCAGAGAAAGGGAGTGGGCTGCCCACATCTACTGGTCACAGGACAGATGAGGAATTTGACTCCCAAACTGGGAGCCGGGCAGTGAGGCAGAGGGAACCCCACCGCTTCTTTCCGGCCCTCCCCTGCACCCCGGGGAGTGGAAGTGGGGCCTGCGAATGGGAAGGTGGCCTGGAGCCAGGAGGAGGCCTCAGGGTCCTGGCCTTTTAGTCCGACCCACACCTCCGCCGTCCAGTCTTTTGGGAGCCGCGAGCTCTGCAAGGCCGCCGAGCTCATCCCTGACCCCAAACCCATCGGAGCTGGTGGGAAGAAAGCCAGTGGGCTGCGGACGGGCATCAGGACGGAGGGAGCCGGGGGGACTCGGTGGGGCACAGGCTCAGGAGGTGGGCGGTGCGGAAGCGGCCCGGGCAGCGATCAGATGGCCCGGAGCGTGAAACCTGCCTCCCCTTTCTTGAGCCTGTCTGTGCCCTGGATTCTTCTTGGTCCCCAGTGAAAAGCAGGAAACGGGTCCTTTCCCATCTATCTCTGGCTTTTGTCCCTTTATCTCTGGCCCTGGCTTTTGTCCCTTCTGCCTGTCCCCTTCGTTGTAGAAGCCCACCTTCCCCCAGGCCCAGGAACTTATGGCAGACTCCATAGTTCCTACCTCTTCCTCTGGCCCGGTGTAGCCTGTGTCCCGGTGATGGGCTTTGCAGTTGGGGGGGCTGAGGGAAGGGGACAGGGTCCTCCCTGCCTTTCAGTGATGTCCCTGCCGCTGAGCCTGAGGTCCCCGGAGCCAGGAGGGACAGGAGTAGGATTGATGGAGGGAAGGTGCAGTATTCCATTACCCTATCCATATTACATGAGCAGGACACCTGACTCTGGCTTCCCGCTCTCCTCCTCCGGGGTGTGGCCGCCATCCCGCAGGCCCAGTGCGGCCGGAACAGCACCAGTGCTTGGGTCTGTGTCTTCCTCAGAAGCCTGACCGTGGATTCTAAGGCCCCTAGACCTCGGCTCTTTTTGCTATGCAACGTGACGGTGGAGAGGACCCTTCTGTCCTCGCAGAGGAGCCTAGAAACTTAAAGCCCCTTGACGCAGGTTTGGGGAGACAGTTCATCCCCCGAACCAGGTCCTCTCCGGAACCTAAGTCTCGCTGTTCAGATACTGGGCAGGCTGTGCCCATAGGCTGGTGAGAGGCAGTCAGGTATTGGCCCTTCGTGTGGCACCAGTTAACCGGCCTGCTCGCGACTTTCTGATAAGGGGCGGTAGAAGGCTGGGGTGACCCTGAGGTGTGCGCCCCTCCAGTGTCCTGTCTGGGGTGTAGCAATGGAAAGAAAGGGGCTCTACGGGGGATCATTTAAGGGGAGATGAACTGTACACTAGAAATCATCTATAATGGTCCAAAGGAGATTAGATAATCTTCCTTGAGCAGCTAATGTGGGTGGACGGTTTTCCAGATGTACAGTGGGGTTTGAAGCGTGACGCTCCTGGCTCCCAGGCCAGCACGAGTTCTGCTCTGTGCTAGGTCTGCAGACCCAATGCATGGGGCAGTTCTGTGATGTGACCCGCTCCCTGCCCAGTGGGGACGTCAGCAAAAGGCTGCAGGGCCTGCATTTGTGGGTAGAGCTGTGCTCCGCGTGCTGGCACAGTTTGCAGACTGGATGTCATCTGCGAATCGTCACACGCAGTAGGGGCTCGCTGAGAATCTGAAGCCTCAGCCTGTGGGGGCGGGAATGGCGCGAGTGCCAAACTGCTGGTGACGTGCCGTCAAACGTCCGCTGAGTCAATAGAAACAATCACGTGATCGGGGGATGGAAGCCACCCTGCCCTTCCTACCCTGAGGTACCTTCTAAGCTCTCTCCCACCTGGTGGCCTTAGGAGCAGGTGCCAGCTATACGCTGAGCCAGTGGGGTGCAAGGTTAGAAGAAGCCCTGCCCAGAGGAGCCAGTGACTCAGTACCCTAGGACAGGACCTGGCCCTGCTACCCGAGGCCCAGAGCAACAGCGAGGCAGCTGGACATGGTGGTTTTCTGATATTGGTCTCCTATACCCACCCACCTGGGTCTCAGGGTACCCTGTGGGTCGTTATGGCCCTTGAGTTTGAAAGCCACTTTATTCCTTAAAACAAACATATGTGGAGGTAAAGACTGAGAGTCTAAAACAAATCGCCACACATCATACCCTGCAGCAGCAGTTCAGAAGAGAAACCCTTCCCTCCCAGCTGGCATCATTCCGCCACCTGAGGAGACAGCTCACTGGTAGTGCCCTCGTGTGGCTGGGAATATCTCAGAAGAGGCTCATTTGTTGGCAGAAAATTTACATGATGAACACAATTTCCAGAACCCTCACTACGTGCTCTGTGCCTCCGTTGGTTTCTCCTAGGCTTACTTGCCAGTGCGTCCACACCGTGGGCCGTAGCGTGTGATGTCGGCACCACCCCTGCCCTCTGCCATGCTCTGGTCAGGGGCACTGCAGGAAAGCCTTTCCTGCAGCACTCGCTCCCAGAAAGCAGCGTACTGGCTGCCCTTGGCAGAGGGCAGAGGCAGCTTTAAACATAGTTGTTAAGCTAATCAGGGGGTTTTGATGATAATCCACTTGTATTGAAGATCTAGATTTTGAAAAACAATATAATTTGTTGATTAGATTTCTGCTGTAACGAGCCTTTTAAAAAACATTAAAATTCTGCACTTAGTCTAGTTGACTTCCACAATTACTGAAGACAGGTGTAGGGAGAAACAGACACCGAAAACAAGCCAATAATCAACTCTGCCAAACTACAGCCAAATGGCTCCTTATTCATGGGCACATTAAGCTTAAGAAATAGGAACAGAGAGGAGACGGCCCCGTAGGACCCCGTGAGGATTTAGAATCACATCTGTTTCCCACGGCCGGGTTCACTACAGTCAGAACCATCTCTCTAAATTAGTATTTGTTCTCTCCAGAGACAAGACATGAAAGTGAGGACGACGCCTGTGGACGCTGCTTTCTGTTTACGGATCTGATGATTCCTCACCCCCCAGGGCCTCTGCCTCGTGATTAGCTTTCCCTGGAGCTGTTGAGGGTCCTGAGCGCAGCCTCAGGAAATCGCGATAAACAAATGCTTACCTAAGAGCAGAGAGCTCAGCGACAGTTCTCTGCATTGTCTAAACAACCGGATTTTTTTTTTTTAAACCCAGAGGCACATTTCCAAGTGTCCATCGATGGGTTTATTTCATTCACCAAATATAGGTAATTTCATAATTGCGACCATTAACGTGTGTCTTTGCCAGCGTGTTGAATTTCACATAGGGAGTAGTTTTCCCAGCAGTGAGGACATCTTGGCCACCCTGCGGCCAGCTGACCTGCTTGCTCAGGCGTCCCTGTTGTACCAGGACACGTACCCACACGTACTTATCCTGGCCCAGGAGTGCCAGGGAACCTGGCTGCCAATTTCTCCCTGGTGCTCCAAACTGATGAAAAGCCCAAGCAAACAGCATCACCGGAAGTGTTTTCCCATCTCCCCAAAGCAGCCAGAATGGCCTGTGCCAGAATCCCCTACATCAAGGGGAGCGCATGTCCTTTCATGGGTAAAATCTTAAGTTTTCTCCACCATATCTTATATCTCTTACCATCCAGCCAACCCGTTTCCATCACCTCTCGGAGATTGCAAACTCTCCCCACAACGTTCCCTTCCTAGGCTGACGTCTCAGTTAACCTCTTCTCAGAAATCCCATTTCCCTGTTCTTTCGACAGCCCTATTGCTGTACACAGAATAATAATTTGCACAAACTTACTTGCTCTCATATGTGAGCGGAAGCTGGCAAGAAGTTAGCTAAGGGCCACACCCTCCTTTCCAGGAGAGCTTAAGGGCCTGACCTGCGGGTGGGAGCTGACCAGGGCGGCAGAGGGAGAGCGAGGAACCAGGACGACCCGAGGGCCCAGCCACCTGCCCCTGCTCCTCCCGCCCCGCCCCTCCCCCCGCATGCCCCCATGCCGCTGCCCCAGAAGGCCAGCCTAGGCCCTGCCAGCGGGGCCCCCACCCTCTGCAGCCCTGTGGGGCGGCGCAGGGACCGCTGCCCTGCCTCGGCCTGGGACACCTACTTGTGCTCGCCATCTCTGCCTCTCTCGGTCTTCTCTCTGCCTTTGCTGAGTTTGGGGGAGAAATGAGGAGACAAGGGGTGCGAGTGAGAGGGTGTGGACCGGAGACGCCTGTGGCCGCAGCCCTGCCTTGCTGACCCCAGAGCGCCCCAGGGGCCTTCTCGACCCGCAGCCCCTCACCCTGGTGTCTGTGCTACCTAAGGACCCTCGGTTTGCTCTGGAGAAGAGCACGGTGCAGGTGCCAGCCAGGCTCTAGAGAGTGGGTGTCAGCTTCCCCTTCTGTCTCTTCTCAGGACCCGTCCACTGCAAGGGCCGGGGAGGTCTCGGCTCTGGGGTCTCCAGAGAGACGGGGGCTGAGCCTGCTCTGACAGAGCGAGCAAGCCAGGGCCTCTGGGAGCGGTACACCGGCAAGAACAGTGCCCCCGTCTCTCTTTAGGGCTCCGGCAGCCCTTCTGGGATGTCCTCTCAATGCCTCCCCAGGGCCCTGGCAGTGAAGACGAAGAAAAGACAGCGAATAAGCATGAGCAAGCTCTTTCCTCCCCTCACACACCACCCCGGCGTGGACCGTGCTCAGGTAGACTTTATGGCTCCAGCCCGAAGGCCTGTGACCCACAGTGGAAGCCCAGCTGTGGCCAGCTCATCTGCGTGGCGTGGAAGCAGACCGGCTCTGATTCGAAGGGGTCAGAGTTGGCCTGGTCTCTGGCTGCCATAGCTCAGAGACCCCAGAGCGGGGAGCAGCTCACTGTAGAGGCGGGAGGGGCGTCTGGCTGCCTGGCTGGGGGGAGCCCGCAGGGGGCTGAGTCTCAGTGAGATTCGCCACCTCACCCTCCCTTCATCTAAGCAGAGCTGCCTCCCCCCAGTCGCCCATCCAGCTCCTGGGGAAGAGTTTAATTTTGTTTGTATATTCTCTTAAAGAACTCCCAGACCCCGGACACTCTGAAAATCCTGCCCACAGAGGAGCCTGAGGAGAAGCTCGTCACGTGGGAGTGGGCTGGGCAGGAATCAGCGCTGAGTGTGCACTGTGGTGCTGTCTTAGTCTGCGCTCTGGGACAGAGAGGACCAGACTCCGCCGCTTGGTCAGGAGCCTCAGTCCCGCCTTCTCCTCAGACCTCGGGCCTCCACAGGCCGTGGATCCAAGTGTGGAAATCGAGGGAAAGCACTGTCTATGGAGAGTGTTTACTCTTGTGATTTTACCACCACCATTGCTGCTGCGTCATGAGCGGCACGTGCGAAGGCCTGCCCACACCAGCGCGGGGAGCGGGGAGTCCCTGCCGTGGTCACCCGTCAGCCCCGTGAGCTGGACGAGGAGTGTCACGGGGCGGGAGGAGCAATGTGGGAGCCGTCTGGGGCCTCTGGGGCTTCCGGGGACCGAGGTCCTTCACTGCCGCAGGCCTCGCTCAGCCCCAGGATGGTGCTAAGCGCCCAGCCTCAGGCAACTGGTTTTGACAGGGCTCTCTGGAGCCTCATTTTACCCCAGACTCTGGCGTGGCTAGCTGAGCTGCCTGGGGGCCACCGTAGCTCTGGAGCCCAGCTTGGCAAAGGGAGGAAGGGAAGTGGCAGACACCCCGAGCAAAGTCTGAGAGGACTGTAATGTGGAGCAGGAACCCCCATATTTGGCTATGTTACTCAGAGCTGGACCGAAGCCCATGACTCACAGGGGTCTGAAGCAGGAGGAAATGAATGCTGGCCAAGCCCCTCTACCTGCCTGGCACCAGGCGCCATCTGGATTCCTCCTGATATTCCTGTGAACCCATTTTGTGGGTGGGAAGGGGAGGCTGAGCACTGCCGGAACTATGGTGGCCCCAGGAACGTGCTCTCCCGGTCACCGTGAGTTCCCCGGAGACTGCTGCCCACGGTGCTCCTTTCCTCACATAGCGGCCTGCCCGCAGCCCCCAGCGCTCCCAGCGCGTCCTCAGGAGCCCTTCTTGGAGCTACCTGTGGGCTCCGGACCAGCCCCGCCTGGCTCTCCCCTCCGTGGAGTCAGTGGAGGGGACCAGGCCCTCGCGCCCGCCCACTCTGTTCCTCCCCTGAGCATCTCCCGTCCGAGTCTGACTCGGTACAGTCCGCCAGGGGAACCTGCCATCTCCACACCTTGCGTGGTCAGCACCCGGCTCTCGGCTGCACCTGCTGCCCCGGGGTCCTCTGGGGCCTCATGGCTATGGCCCCCAGCTGACAGGTGAGGGAACAGGGCCAGAGAGGTTATGTGACCCGCCCAGGGTCACACGCGAGTAAGAGGGAGAGCTGGCCCTCGGGCCCGGGCTTGGCGGACGGTCTGGGCACGACCGCACCTGGAAGCGAACGGTCCTGGGACTTCAGCAGCTCAGGGGTGCAGTGTTGGGAGTGGGTGAGAAGGGCTTCAGCACAGAGAAGGAAAGCCAGAAAGGCACAGCAGCTCCGTCACAGTTACTGAGGCTGTTTTTCAGTGCAGGGGCTGAGTGAAACTTGCTTGGGAAGGGGAGGGTGGAAGGGGACTGCAAGGGGCGCCTCCGGCGGCAGCAAGGGCCCCCCGGCTTTGAAAACGTACCCCGCTCCACCAGACTTACCATCCCCAGGGACCCGGGAGCCCAGGACAGCGCCTCACTACCCAGACCAGGCTCTGTCTCCGCGTTTTGGGAAATGCAACTGTGGCTTCTCTTTGTGACGAGGCGCACGTGGGAGGAGCAGCGCGGGATGGCTCGCGGCCATCTGTACACAGCAGGACCCCCGCGGGCACGCGCCCCCTAACATGCCCGGTGCATTCTTCTAACCGACGATGGAGCCACTTCCCGGCTAGAGCCACTGGCTTCAGTCTGGTAAGAAGAGGCTCCTCTCTCGGGCCTCTGTGCGGGGAAAGGCCAGGCTGCCAGGGCCTGGTCCACACTGCTGGCTCTTGGGGCAGGGAGGCCAGGGCCTCCTCCTCTGTCCGCCTCCCCTTC
Source organism: Thryonomys swinderianus (assembly GCA_004025085.1). Taxonomy (NCBI): domain Eukaryota; kingdom Metazoa; phylum Chordata; class Mammalia; order Rodentia; family Thryonomyidae; genus Thryonomys; species Thryonomys swinderianus. The sequence goes on along the minus strand of PVIC010004048.1, from coordinate 20,930 downwards.
CCTGAGGAGGGCAGGGGTGCAGCTCCTTCCCTCAGGCTAGCACTCGGCGCCAAGATCTTTGTGTCCCTCAGGGGTGGGGCAGGCCTGGGGTCTCAGCCGGGCCTGAGCGCCTGCTGCGTCCTCAGGGGCCCCTGGAGGGAGCAGCTCAGGGAAGTTGTGCAAACAGCTTCCCACCCCTTGGATGTCTTCTGACAATCTCAGCCTTGAACTCCGAGCTCAGCCTGGGCAACCAGGCGCCAGGCCTCCTCCCTCCACCACTGAGGGCAGCGGGCAGCCAGAGGGGCCCAGCCTGTTACCTCCGGAAGCTCTTCTCGCCTGGTGGTCGGGAGCTGGGGCGGGAGCCGGGGAGCAGCCCGTCTGTCTCCTGGCTCTCCTTCTCTTCCTCCTGAAGAGACTCATCCCCCAGGAAGTCTCCGTCATCCCAGGAGCCCACTGTGCCATCTGCGGGCTGGTACCGGACCTCCACGTTCAGACTGGTCTGGAGGGAGAGGGGGCGTGGTTAAGGATACTTTACCCCAGCTCTGGCCCAAGCTGGGTGGGAATCCCTCCTCCGGTCATTTTGCAGCTGAGGAAACTAGGGTTTAGGAAGACTGTGCCAGCCCAAGGTGCCCGGTGCCAGACCCACTGGCACTTGGCTCTGCTCTTCTCTGGTGCCCAAGGTCATGGCCTGCCCTGGACGCTGAGCCTGCGCTGGCCGTGGGCTCCCTGAGTCCTCTGTACATAATCTAGAGTATTGCGCAAAGTCCCCAAAGGTTTGGTCACCTTATCCTCAGAATCAGAGCTGGCTGCAGGCTTGGTGGGCGGAGCTGGCATGGTACACGGGACAAAATGAGCTGAGCGTGTGCTCCAAGGATGGCCCCGGGGCCTGGACACTGTGGGAGGTGTGGGGCCCCACTCCTGTTCCTCCGTCGCCTGCATTCCCAGCCTGGAGAGGAAGGGACGCCCTCTTGCTGGGCATTTCCCCTAAGCAAGCGGAGGGGCAAGCCAGGGCGCAGGCTGGGCTGCTGCCGGGCCTGATGCTGCCGGTTCCTGCTCTGTGTCCTCAGGCCACTTGCCTCCTTTGAGCCTCAGCCCCCCGGGCCACAGGGAGGACTCCTTCCGGGCCCTTCCCCAGCCAACACAGGGGAAGGAATGCCTCCCGGGGCCCGAAGGCCTCCACACAGGTCTCGGGTGACTTGCTTGTGAGCCTGGGCAGCCAGCTTTCCTCCAGTGCTCGGACGCCCTAAGGTGCCCTCGTGCTGGGCACCCGCGGAGAGGCCCATCCACTGCGCCCGAAGCTGCAGCTTCTGTGGGCAGCAACAGGCCCTGGGAGACCACAGCACAGCCCCATTTACACACGGTAAGCGGATGCCAGGAAGCAACGGCTCAATAGTATTTCTTATATATTTACTGAGCACTCCCCCTGTGCTTCGCCACCGTGAGCGCCTTCTGTCTACCCTCACTCGGCCCTCGGGACGTTCTCTGAGGCACATACCATCTTTTTGCCCACTTTGCAGATGACCCAAAGCTCGCCCAGTGGCAGAGTTGGGGGCAGGCCAGTCAAGATTTATTCTCAGCTTCCTCAGCACTGCGCTTGGTGCCCCCGTGCCGCCCGGAAGGAGCTCGAGGGGCGGGGAGCAGAGCAGGGCCTGGCCGGGCATCCGGGCGAAACCGCCTTGCTTCATCAGCACGGGCGCTAAGAGCTGCATTCTGTGTCGCCATGCTGGGTGTGTCTGCGTGTCCCTGCCTTCCAGAAGGTCCGATCTTAGGAGCCCGGTCAGGTGCACAGAGTGGAGGCCAGGCTGGCAGGGCCAGCAGGGGCCGGCCGGGCTCTGCCTGGCCTTTGGAGGGTGATCAGAGCCTCCTCAGTGGCTCCTGACCGGTCCAAGGGAAGGAGGGAGGGAGAGGAGGCATCTCCTCTGCCCCGGCCTCTCCGTGTGTGCGGACAGGGAGGGAGTGAGGCCAGAGTCCAGGGACTCCGTGTGGCACACCCACCTTGACGACAGCGCTGTTGTCGTCCATCAGCGTGTCCGTCACCTCCACGTGGCTCTCCTCCACCACCTTCTGCAGCACCATGCGGAAGGTCCCGATCAACCTGAGAACGGCGGGGGCGTGGTGTCGTCAAAAGAGGCCAGAGTGCGGAGAGAGCGGGCCGTGCCAAGGGTCGAGAGTGGCTGAGGAAGAGCCTGGCACACTTGCCCAGGCCCTGGGCTGGGGCTAGAGGTGGTGACCCACGAGCTAGCCCTGAAGAAGAGGAGCTGGCCAGGACGACATGTCCCGGAGGGCACGAGGCCTTCCACAGCGTGTGCGTGGTGTGCGTGCCAGGCCTGCTCCCCAGGAGAGCTCTGAGGAGCAGTAGCACCCGAGGGTGGTTTCCTGAGTAGGGTCCAGGCACACGGAAAGGCAGTCCGGCTGAACCCTGCAGAGCAGCACCTTGACACCCGTAGGGGCTTCTGGGAGAGGACCGAGGTTCCTCGACGCATAAGCCGCCCCTCCCTTCCAACCCCTACCCATGACGGGGGTCTCCACTTTCCCAAACACCGCTTGGTCTTTCACTCCACATCTGCATCCTGTATGCTCTTTGAAGGCGAAGACCCCCGTGACTGCAGAACCCCCGACTCCGGCTGCGCAGTGGGGGCCGGCAGGACATGGTGGGGCTAGGAGCAGTCACCCTGTCAGACAGACAGACTGGGGCGTCCAGCCGCAGCAAGGTGCCAAGCTTACGAGTGTGGTGAGTGCCCAACGAATGCTGTCCTGAGCCCCGTGGCTCCCTGGGTCCAGAGGCTATGGCTCTGGGAGAAGGCGGGGGCTGGTGGCGTCGGGGCGCGGGACTCACGCGGCGCCTCCCCTTGGGTGGACTAGAGCACTCCCATCGGCACCCTGGTGCCTACTCCACACTGAGCGTCGGGGGTGAGCATGGGGGGCCTTGTGCAGACGGAGGGATTTCGGGAATGACAAATACATTCATTTTGTATTGCAAACCTGTACTAATAAAATATTTTAAAAATAAAATCTATGGCTGGAGATTTGGCTCAGTGGTTCCGGTGCCTGTCTTGCAAGCGGTAGGTCCTGAGTTTGATCCCTGGTAATCACATACACTGCTGGGTGTGGTGACTCACGCCCACCAGCAATCAACACCGCATACCACAGTGCCGGCCGTGGTGGCTCACGCCTGTCATCCCAGCACTCAGGAGGCAGAGGCAGGAAGATTGCTGAGTTCGAGGCTTGCCTGGGCTACACAGTGAGCTCAGGGCCAGCCTGAACTACAAAGTGAGCCCCTGTCTCAAAAAATAAAATAATAAAATAAAATAAAATAAAATAATAAAATAAAATAAAATAAATAAAATAAAATTAAATTAAATTAAATAAATAAAATAAAATAAAATAAATAAAATAAAATAAATAAAATAAAATAAAATAAATAAAATAAAATAAAATAAAATATAAAATAAAATAAAATAAAATAAAATAAAATCTAGGAAAAAATAACAAAGAAAGCTTGTTGTTTAATGTGAGGAGGAAATGAGAGAGCAGCCAGGCTGGATCAGTCTGAAATGCTTCCCTCAGAGCTCGGGATCCCATGTGCTTCCCCCCACGTTCCCAAGGGTGGACTCCTCCACTCTAAAGCCCACGGGGGTGCGGGGCTGTCCTCGGCCGCCCTGTGGAAACTCCCTGGCCCGTCCTGGTCTCTGCGCCTTGCAGGCCCTGGAACCATAGGGCATGGTGGGAAAGGATACATGGCCTGAGGCACGGGAAGCCTGCCACACAGCTGGTGGGGACACCTTCTCCCACCTCCTGGCTGTGCAGGTCACTGCTGACACGTAGTTGTTGCTGACGCCCAGCCTGTGACGCTCCCTCCAGGGCCACCCTCAGGCTTCTCGGGTGCAGTCCCTGAGCCGATGCTCCCACCTGGGGCTGAGTTGGAGAATCTCTGTCTTCTCTGACCCACTGCCAATTGGGAAGGGAAGGTCCCCAGGACCAGCAGAGGCCCTGCAATGTGACATGGCACCCCCAGGGGGCAGGAGGGAGCTACTCCCCTGCAGATGCTCATGGAAGCCTGTGGTCCCTTCCGGGCTTCCCTTGGCTGAGTTTTAGCCCTTAGACTTGGAGGGCCTGTGGGGACAGCATGGCCAGAACCAGCCCCTGAAATAGCTTCCGGCCAAGCCTTCCGGGCTCTGCCAGACACACCGTGATGGGGATGGGCCCCTGGCTACCCCACGAGCCCCTGCTTCCGGTCCAGTCTCCCTGCTGTCCTCACACAGCATGAATGGAGGTGGCCCCTCGGCCATCACCCCTCGGCCCAGGCCCTGGCATATGAGTACTGCATGGCCATCTCTCAAGGGGGCGGTGGAGACAGCAGGAAGAACCCCAGGCCTTGGAGTCAGACAGATGTGGGTCCACCCAGCCAGGCATCTGATCCCCACCACCTGACAGCTGAGTCTCCAGGTAGCGCTTCCACTTTCCTGAACTTTTTTCTTTTCCTAAAGGGGGCGCTGCAACCCTCTTCTCTCTATGGTTCCCAGTCAGAAGACTTCTGCTGTGAGCTTCCGGCTCCTGACTTCCTACAGGGCCCGTGATTGGTCTGGAGAGCAGATCTGGCTGCCCCACCTCCCAGACCCACAAAACCTCAGGAGCCAGCGCTGCCCTGGCTTGGAGGGGAGGCTGGGACACTAGGAACGGAACTCTCAAAGGATTCAATTTACCTCCAAGAGGTAGTTTGGGGCATTTAACTCCTAATCTCTCCCATCCCTTGCTCTTGAATAAAACTAGTAAATAATATTCTTTCAGTGGGACAATTGATATCATCTCAGTCTTACTTAAAGTATAAAGGATAAAGAAAATCACTTAAAGTATAAAGAAAACTAAGCTTTTACAAAACTTTGCTCTTTTTCCGAGGACTGTTAGGTATCATCTAATCAAAACCAGGGTACTTGTGTGCCGGGCGTGGTGGCTCGCATCTGTAATCCCAGCACTAGGGAGGCAGAGGCAGGAGGATTGCTGAGTTCGAAGCTTGCCTGGGCTACATAGTGAGCTCAGGGCCAGCCTGAACTACAAAGCAAGACCCTGTCTCAAAACAAAAAACAAAAAACATAACCAGGGTACTTGTTATGAAAACAGCTTCCAAGAAAAGGCTCTTGTGCTGCCTCCAGCCAGCAGGGTGTCCCAGCCCCTCCACTCCAGGCAGTCTCTGGGGAAGGGTCGGGCTGGGGGAGAGGGCTCCAGACCTGGCCTCTATGGACACTCGCAGCGCCTCCGCCTGCCCCAGCTGCCCTCTGTCGCCTGGCCACACACACAGCGGGTCTCGCTCCCGGATGTGGAGGAGGCCAGGGCTCTGTCCCCCGTGCTCTGGAGATTGTTTCCCTGGAATGAGGCTGTTCTTTGGTGTGGAGGAATATCAGTGCAGGTGTTAGGAGCTGTGGGTTGAAGACCTGGCTCGGGGCCTGACCTGAACCAGACAAGGACCTCTCTGGGCCTCAGTTTCTCCCAGGCTGTTAGGTGAAAGGGGGATAGCTAACCTCACGTCCCCTGACAACTTCCTTAACACGGCTTGCTCAGATCACCCACCATGAAGACGACACCCCTCACTGGCAGCCTGGGCGGGTTAGGATTCTTGGGTAGTTAGCCCTGGGGAGTAGGGCTGGGGTGCAGATGGACCCACAGACTGACCACAACAGAGTGGCAACTGGCACCAGAATCCTGTCAATAATTCATTTCATTCCCCTGGGAGCTGGTGTCAAGTGCCCTGGGCCCTGCCAGGCCTCCACTGCCCTCCTAGCTCCTGAATTATTTAGGGCCCTGGCATCCTCAGGGCCAGGGCCAGGCCTTTGCTCCTTAAGGTCCAGGACAAGCAGAGAAAGACACACAAGGTCCTCAAGCCCCCCATCTCATCCTCCTCACGGGCGCCTAAGTTTCCTTGATGGAGGCCCTGGTTCTGGGCAGGGCTGAACAGACAGGGGCTTCCTGCCCCCTGACTGGGGTGTTCCCTGCCTTCTCATCATGTCTGCGTCCCCAGCGTCCCCTAGGACCCTTGAGTGGGGGCCAGGGAGGCTCCGATTGCAAGATGGAGACTACTCAGTGCCCCTGATTCAAGTACATGCCCCAGCCCAGCCCCAGCCGGCGCCTGTCAGAATGGGGCCGCGTTAGGGTGATTGGGTCCAGACGACAGTGTCCTGGACCTTCTTCAGGTTTCTGGGGCACCTCTCACCAGGCTTAGGTCTTCCTTGTGAGGTTCCCTTCGAGCAGGAAGGTCAGGGAGGGGAGAGCGGTGGAATTAGGCTATGAACCACACCCCTTTGTCTCTCTCCTCTTACTGAGCTGGAGCCTTAACTTTCAGCACATTCACTGTGTGATAGTCACTCTCACAAGCACTTCTGATTGGGCCGTAGCAGGAATTTCGATGTTTTCCAGGGTTTCCAGCATCCTGTGATGGTGCTAGCAGCTTCCACTATTAACGATTTAACAGTCTCTTTCAGTCCTCCATTTTCTCTGTCCCTGCTGAAATACCCTGGTTGCTGGAAACTAGAGGTGTGTAGGAGGAGGAAGTGGAAGACTTATATCCCAGCTCCAGCTCACCTGTGTCTGTTTATGGGACCTCTGTGGACCTTCTGAGACTTAGTTTCCCCTCCTGCACAGTGAGGGCTGCACTGGTTGAGCTCTAAGGTTGCGAGTGCTCTGACATCCAGGGACCAACCCTACCGGGGTTCTGAGGCACCCTTCCTGACTTCTAGTCCTGCCTCCTTCTTCACAATCTTTTGGGTCCTCCTAGCTCATGCAGGGAAGACGGGCATGCTTCAGCTTGGCATCCCTGGTGGGGAGTGTCTCACTAACCCTTCTCGTAAGTACCAGAGGGAGCTGTGAGAATGGTGTGTTCCCTGCAAGGCAAAAGAAAGGGCCCTGTACCCTTAACTTCATCCGTGTGCCCCATCAGCAGGCTTGAGAAGCCTACACACCAAACCCAGTAGAGATTTGAGGGGTTCCAAGAAATCCTACAGAATCAAGCACTCCTTGAAGCCCTTCCTGACTCAGATATTCCTCTACTGTGCGGTCCGCTCTGGCTCACCCTGCCCAGTGGCAGGGAGCTCACTACCTCTTGAAACATTTCATGGGATGAAGAGCTCATTTTCCAGGAAAGCAGCCTGGTCCTCCTGGCACAAGCTTCTCTCCCCTCTTCTCGTGGCCTAAAACCTTCTTGGGGACAGAGACTGGACCTTAATCCCTCATTTAGCACCTTTAGTGATGAGCAGTGTCTGCCTGGTAGACTATTTGCTCAGTAGATATCTGATGAGTGTCTGGAAGAGTAGGTAGATGCGTAGATGGGTGGATAGATGGATAGGTGCGTGGGTGGGTGAATGGGCAGATGGGGTGGATGGATGGATGAGTGGGTGGGTGGATGGTCGGATGCGTGGGTGGTTGGATGGGTAGATGGGAATCTAGATGGTTGGATGGATGGATGGATGTGTGGTCGGGTGGATGGTTGGATGGGTATGTAGATGGATAAGTGAATAGGTGCATGGGTGGGTGGGTAAATGGATGGACAAATGGGTAAAAGAATAAACTGATACCTCCATGGCCCTTTGTACACAGTGCAGTTCAGCCTTGACCTGGTCCAGCTTTCCCAAGGGCAAGTCAAGACAGGACTTTATATTTCTCAAATTAGCTCTTGCACTAGATTGTTCATATCCTCCTGGATCCTGCTCATCACTGAAGAGAAGGATGGAAAACATCTTGAACGTCTTGTGGTGATAACACTGGTGTCGTGTGTATATACTTCTTTCACAGGCCAAAAGCCTGTTGAAGGCAGGCACGTCTCTCTCTCCCAACACCCAGTAAGCACTTAGTAAATGTGAATGAATAGCGCATCTATCTCATCAAATTCTTACAGCTTCTTGGATGGTTACTGTGTCCCAACATGGTTTAGGGGGAACTTAAAGGGGCAGGAAACTTTGGTGGGTCTGGGGACAGAGGGTAGACGGGAGAGTGGAGTGCCCTTGTGTGATGACAGTGAGGCGGATCAGGGTGCTGGGAGGACACCGTGAAGGAGAAGGACAGAGATCAGCCCAAGACCTCTTTGGTTCCAGAGGTCCATCCAGAGAAGATGGAGACTCACGCCCTTGTTTCAGGCCCGAACGGAGGGTATCCCAGGGAGCTGGGCAGGTGCCAGCCCACTGCACACTTACTTGTTGCTGAAAACTTTGCTGTAGTTGAAAATCTGAATCTCCAGCATCTCATTTCTGTCAATGTTCCTGGCCACCGGCCACCGGAATGTCTAGGGAAAGAGGGAAGAGACGGTTTTGAGTGAAAACGGAAGTTAAGCGTACAGGGAGTGGCTGGAGCCTCTAGAGTCCCCCCGCCACGGGCCCGGGGCTCCCCGGGACGAAGCATTCACACCGGGACTCCCGGTTCCCGTGGCCCCTGGCAGGGTGAGTCGTGCCGTCTGTCCTCTCTCATGGATGGTGCCCGGAGAGCTCTGGGGAGCTGCCAACGCCATCCAGCAGCGGGGAGAACGTAGACCTGACCCGGACCTCTGACCCCCACACGCAGCGCTTCTCTACCCCAGAGCCCGGGAGGCTCGTGGGGGAGGGGGCAGGGCGCTGCCAGGGACTGTGATCTGCGCTGGGTTTTGGTGCCTGCTGATTAGTGCCCTTCCAGCGCTCCCCATCAGCCCTTCTCGGCTGCAGGTTGGCTCCGGAATGGGCTCTCCCCTTCAGGCCAGATTACCCCTCATTACGCAGGTAAGTGTCAGAGACGGATTTCAACTCTTCAGTGTTAATGATGGTCAGGCCCACAGGTGTCCCCACTCATTGTTTCCAGGCTCACCCTCTGCCTTGGAGTTCCCCCCAAATAGTATGGATGAACAGGAGCCTCCGGAGATTTCCCCCAATGCCCTAGTGGCGATAAGGACCCCAACAAAGGCAATGGCCGCTCCATTCTCTGAAGAATCAGCAGAGCCGGGCTCCTCCCCCGGGTTCCCGTCAGCCCAGCCCTCAGTCCGCTTTCCTTTCCCCTTTCCGGGAACAACCCAGACTGGAAGGCAAAGGTGGGAGCAGGCCACAGAGAGCAGCTGTCTGCGAGGCAGCCTCACTCCCAGAGGCGCTGCCGGCGGTGGGTGGCTGACCTGCCTGGAGCCCTGTAAGAAAGAGCCTGGCACACCTCTGTGGAGGGGGCACACAATCTGTGGGCCACGTGGAGTAGAGCCTGAGGGTGCCCCCCAGGGCTGCCGGTGGGGGCGGGGCTCTGCTCAGAGGAAATGGCCGAAGCTGGGCCGGTGGAGCCTGATCTCCTGTGCTGGGCTCCACACCAAGCAGGCACTGAGCTGTTCACCGGACCCACGGAGAATGCCCACGCAGGAGGTGACATTCACAGCCAGCATGCCACAAGGAGGGAGCATGTCCCTGGCAGAAACAGAGAGGGAGAGGATACCCCCAGACCCCTTGGAGTAGGAAAGGACAGGGGGCCCGGTAGGGGTCCTGCCACTCCAGGACTGGGGCCCCGGAAGTGAGAGGAGGGGAAGGCCCGGTGCAGAAGGAGCAGGCTGCGGCCCGTGACCTTCTGGCTGGACTCTGGTTAACCGGAGACCCGAGGCTCAGAGACTGTCCCTACTGCTGAGAGAGGGCATTGGAAGGATTTGACAGAGCAGGTAGAATGCAGGGGCTCAAACTGTCCACCCCTAAAGAACAACGGTCATAGTCATTTCAGGCACCGGTACAGGGAGCTGCAGGGACGGGCAGCCTTTATGAAGTCTTCACCGCAGCCGAGCATCCGGCCTCACACACAGAGGCGGGCTCATTCTCCCGGGCCTTCCTCCTCCCAGACCTGGGACCTGGAGGCCTGGCGCGCCCGTCACTGCCCAGCGCCATCTTCCTTCCTGTCACCTCTCTTCAGGGAGGCCCCTCCCTGAGGTGGGCATGAGGGTGGGGAGGCCCAGGCTGGGAGAGCAGAGGGGCAGCGTGCGGAGGAGTGAGCAGGGCTGGAGAAGGAGGCACCTCGGCCCACAGGCCTCGTTAAACTGCGTCAGCTCCTGCTGTCTGATGCCTCAGGCAGCTCAGCTCTGCGTGGAGCCTGCAGTTTCCTTAATGAAATTACTTGTGAGGGGCTGAGGGAAATAAGGCGGCTCCAGAGGGGCTACTCATTAGCTGCGGGGAGAGTAGTGGAGGTCCACGGGGACTGGGTTTTCTTGAGGGGCAGGGGTGCCGGGTCCACCTGAGGGGCTGGGGGAGGTGCTGGCAGGAGGGAAGGAACCCGAGAAACATCACCATGAAGGTGGCCTGTTGGAGGGAGGGGCGAAGCACAGCGGCTTAAGTGGGTGCAAGGGTGACAGCAAAGTCATTTCAAGGGAAAGAGACTGGCAGAGGCAAGGGGCCTGCAGAGGGAAGCTGCCGGGGGCCTCTGCTTGCCACTGTTGGGGTGCAGTTCTGGGGATGCCGGCAGCTGCCGGGACATGCAGGCCCATCCTGCTGCAGTGTGTGGGGGAGGGGAGAGCCAGGAGGTGACAGCCCAGGACGCCTGTGCGCATGCTGCTTTCCGAGGCCCCTTGGGAAATGACTAGCCAGAAGGAGCACCTCCAAGAGGAGCCCTAGGAGCCTGGGCAGGGACATGCTCAGCCGGGGCGGCTGGAGGCCTGGTCCTCCCCAGAAGGGCTAGGGATATAGCACCCCGAGTGCTCACAGCTTTCTCGTCTCTGTTGTCTTCCCTTTCCCCTTTCGTGTTCTCTCCCTTCTTCAGTTTTCTGCCACCCGATTCCGCCACTGTACACTTTCCCGCTTTTCTGGTTTCCTTCTCCCCTGTGTTGTTCCTCTGCCTTTTGTGCTCACCTTGTCCCTCTACCTTGCATCGGTTTCTCCGACTCAGCCTGTGTCTGTGTCTCTCTGTCTCTGACTTTCCTTCTCCCTTTCCCTCCACTGCTGGCTGCGTGCAAGGATCATTTCCGTTTTTAAAAGTTCCCAAGCCCAGGCCTTGGGACTGATGACGCGGCGTCTCTGGTGTTGCCTGACTGCCTCCGCCATGTCAGAAGCAGCGCGAGTCCCTCACCAGAAGCCACACAGCTGCCACCCCGTGCTCTTGGACTTCCTGTCCTCACACTGTGGGCCAGATAACCTCCCACTCCTTATAGCAACAGAAAACGGACTAAAACAAAAATCCCCCTCACAGGGCTGAGAGAAACAAACAAAATCACATGGGTGACAGAACTTTGCAAGCAACACAGCACTGCAGGAATGAGAGGAATTATTGTTGGCTCTTCCTCCCGAGGGGCCTTTGGATACACCTGTGGCTGACGCGTCTCCTAGCTGTCCCTCCCTCTTACTCCGTCACTTGCTGATTCCTCCTCACTTTGGCCTGTAGACTCGCTGTCCTTTGCTTTTGCTTCTCTTGGCCCCCAAATTCGTTTCAATTTTTTTTTTTTTTTGAGACAGGGTCTCACTTTGTAGTTCAGGCTGGCCCTGAGCTCACTATGTAGCCCAGGCAAACCTCGAACTCAGCAATCCTCCTGCCTCTGCCCCCTGAGCGCTGTGATGACAGGTGTGAGCCACCGCGCCTGGCACTGTGGTATGTGGGTACTGATTGCTGGTGGGCGTGAGTCACCATGTCCAGCATTATTGTATGTGGTTACCAGGGTCGAACTCAGGACCTTGTGCTTGCTAGGCAGGTGTCAGAACCACTGAGCTAAACCTCTGGCCCTCACATTGTCTCGTTTTTGCCATCACTTTGCTCCTCCAGCCGAGGTGAGGTAAAGACACATGTGCAGAGAACACGGCCAGATGAGATGGGGAGTTTGGGGGTTCAGGAGCCCCAGGGCCCTGGCTCACCACATCCCTACCCCCAGCAATGCTTTTTCCCCCTCTTGAAGTGACTGGCTGAAAGGCAAATGCCTCTGAGGAGGTTTATGCTGAATGATCCTTCTCAGAGCACCACCCACTGTGCCAGGGCTTGCAGCAACATGGCACAGATGTGCCCCCTTGCAAGTGGGAAGGGCAGAGTGGGTAGTGCCCAAGGCTGGTGGGTGGTTGGTTGGTGGCAGAAGCAGGATTCACGTCCAAGGCTGTGGGCTTCAGGTGGAGACTCAGGCCTCTCCTGAAGCCAGCGAGATTCTTTCGACAGCCCCAGAGGGGCCTGTGCCTCTGATCATCCCTCTAGATCATCAACAACAAAGCAGCATTTCTCCCAGAGTGCTGGTTATGTGCCAGGCCCTGGCTGTGCCCTTTACATGCGCTCCATAATTCAACCCTCACGTTACAGAAGGGTCCAGAGGCTCAGAGACCTTCTACCCAAAGTGGTTAAGACAAGAGCCAGGTTGCCCCGGGCACAGGCACAGAGTAAATGCTGAGGAAATCGCGGCTGTGCTGCTATCTAAGGTTGCTCCCCGTCTTCCCAGAGCATGTCCTGAACACTCCTCCACTCTCTTGCCTCGTGGCTTTATCTCTTCTCTCATCACAAGGTAGAGTTGATCTCTCCTCTCCTCTAGTCTACACTGGGTGTACGGCTGGCTTTTCCCAATAGACTATGTTGGATGTGACACTGTGGGGCATCCAGACATAAAGCTGGCATTTCTTGCCCTCTTAGAAGTCAGAGGCACTTGAAGAAGTCCAGGCACACTGCTGAGGGGAGGTGATGAGGAGGAGAGAGAGTCCCCAGGGGACAGGCAGTCATGACAAGGGGACCAACCTGTCGGACAGCAGCCAGCACCATCTGGACTTCCAGCTGGATTCATGTGACACTGTGTGGAGCAGCCGCTCTGAGCCAGCCAGACTTACAAACAGTATGAAATGTTGACTGTGTCATCACTGAGCTCAGGGTGACTTGTTACACAGCAGTGGTTGACAGTTGTGGCTTTCTCTATGTGTTTTCACATGACCTTGTTGTCACAGCTGAGCTGAAGTTCACGTCCTGGGCCTGGCCATCCTGCACGCCAGCTGTCTTGCTTCCCTGGTCCCCCCAGCTTTGAATCCCAAGGACCACCTTAACTATAGCCCTCAGGTTAGTCAGCAGGGGCAGAGCAGAGGCCCGGGTTTCTGTCTGCCTTACAGGGGTCTCCCTGCACCCATCATGGGCTTCAGCGTGTTGTAGACACACAGCAAACAGGTCCAAAACAATGGTCCCATTGTGGGGCTGCTCCTTCCTACCAGCATGCACTTGTTCAGGCTGGCACGCTTCCTCTGAAGCCAGAAGTCACAGTTCTGGGGCACTTCCTGGGGATGGCTGGGCACTGGGCGCAGAGCTGGAGGCACAGGGAAAGTGTTCGCTCAACAGAGCAGCTTACCATGGTGACCGTTCAGCCAGGGGAGGCTGGCTTCTTGGAGTTGGACCCTGCAGGTGTCTGGGCGGGGGCTCTTCTCGGGCCTGGGCAGCACCAGCAGGATTCTCCTCCTGGGTGAGGGGGTCTCTTATTTGGGGTGTTCCCTGAAAACCCACAGCCTGGAGACTGGGGCAAAGACACGAGCCTGCCGTCTAGGATTCTACCTCCACACAGCCCCAAGCCCCAGGGCTCAGGCCCCAGGCATGGCATTGTCGGGGCATGGGGATGCCGGGGTGCCAACCTGTGAGTGTCCAGTAGCGACCCAGCTTTCCAGCTCCGGGCGTGGCCTGACTGGGCGGGTGCTGGCCAGGGCGCAGTGTTCCGTGCGCTATCAGCCCCGGGATCTAGGACTCCACACACAGGTTTCCCTGCTGCGCACTGGAGGGTGACCTGGGTGAGGCCCAGCCATGGCCTCAGTCAGCAGGACAGCGTCGTCAAGGGGTGGCCTTTTATACAGTGGGGTTAAGTTATGCCGCAAAGATTTGGGGTCTAATGGAAGGAGGCGGCCTTGTGTTAGTTTCAGCCTGCTTGTCCTCTGGCTGGTGCTTTCGGGGTGCTCTTCACCCCTCTATACCTGCTTCCCTCTCTGTAAAGGGGTTGTTAGGTGACTATAATGTCCCTGTAAATGATTGCATCTGTGTCTCGCCTACTTTTTTTTGTACCAGGCCAGGCAAGTTCCCTCTCCCGGGCAGCTCAGAGCTCACGGCTCCCAGAGACCAGCAGAAGTGGGAGGTGGGGGTGCCCCGGCTCTGCTCCCGCTGAGCTGAAAACATCTCTCTCTTCTTGGCTCAGGAGACCTTTTTCTACTCTGGGCCCTCTCCTCACTGCTTTGAGCCCCTTGAAGGCAGGACTGAGTCCTGCCTGCTTTGCAAATGTCCCAGGATGTGGGACCAGGTAGATTTGGGTTCAAATCCTGGTGTGGCTCCTTGAGACTGGCAAGTTACAGTGAGCAGAGGCCAGGGCAAAGCTCCATCTTCCACATGCCAAGTGCTTAGTAGACACCGGAGTTCCTCATTATCGGCCATAGGAGTAGGGATCCAATGCAGGCCCCTCCTGTGTGGGCAGGTCTGAACCACAGACTGGCTTGAGGGGCACTCGGTGTGGTTGCCCTGCTCCCCCAGGCGCGAGGCTGGGCCTCTCGCTTTCCCTCTGCTTCTCCCGAGTCCTGGTTAAATGAGGATCTCAGGTTCCAGCCTCTGGGAAAGAGGACACCGCCGGCCCGTTTCCACCATTGTGGGGGAGCGTTGTTTCCCTTCCCGGCCACTTCTGGGCCGCTCAGGTTGCTCAGCTTGCCCAGCAGACCTTGTGCCTGTCGGAATGGAGAAGCGGGGAGGGGCGCTCGTTCGCTGGCCTCTGGTTTCCCTTCCTAAGCCTGCGACGGTCCAGGGAGTCAGCTAGAACAAGGGACAAACCCGCAGTGTACTGGCTCGTATGACGCCAGCCCCACAGGCTCCGTGTCTCTCTAAGCTGCTTCCTGAGGCCCTGGATGAGTCAGGGAGCGGAGAGCCTGGAGCCAAGAGGCAGAGAAACGCAAGGGTTTCTGTCCGCGGCGCGGTAGAACAGGCTGGATCCCATGCTGGAGCAGGGGGTGGCTCCCGGCTCCCCGGGGATGGTCAGTGGGACAGAGGGAGCAAAGGTCAGTAGAAAGGAGGCAAGGAGACCACAGAGCCCAGCTTGGCGCCAGCCTTCATTCTACTCGTCTTCCCTATGACCTCAAAACTCCGAGCAGACCCCTGACTGCACAATGGGTGGATTAGCCATATGCTTATCTAGCCTGGCTTGCACCCTTCCGGGCGGAGACACCAAGATGAGGTGCTTTTCAGGACTTGCAGAATATTAAGCTACCAGTGTTTACAATGTCCAGTTCTAACCGCCTGGAGCAGCACCTGGAAACCTAGTCACCTTGGATTTGAGGAAAAGCAGAGCCTCACAGACCATTAGGGCGAGGTCACCTCCCCCGGGGGCAGTGACTTTGTGACCGGGAGCCAGGCCTTCCCACAGCAGTCCTGCCCCAGCCAGCACAGTCGCCTCACAGGGGCGGAACAGGCCCCAAAGCGGTAAGGATTTCTGGAGCCATGAAACCAGAACTGAGCTGATAACGATCCGCTGGCACTTGGCCCACGTCAGCTCGTCCACACAACTGGCCTCAGCCTCCTGTGCGCAGGCCGGCTGGACCTCGTCATCGCGGGAGTGCACCCCAGAGCTGCTCACGCGGAAGCTCTCCCCTACTCTCCCTTGCTTTCTAAGGTTCCCCAATAAGTGGGAACCTCCCCCTGACACGTCCTGATATTCTCTCGTGTGACACAGCCCTGTGAGCCCGCGAGCCTACGCCATGGGGCTGGTTGAGGTCCTCTTCCCCGCTTTGGGGCACCTCTTCGGACCCTCTCTGGTGGCCCTGGGAGGGAGAAATGGAGGCGGCTGCTGTGGTGACCCACAGGCTTTCCTGGGAGCTTTCTGTGCTGCGTCACAACAGGACCGGGGTCCTGGCTTGGCCACTTCCCCGCCGTCACCTCGAAGGGCACTGACTCTCTGGGCCTGGGTCGCCATCGTTGTCACTGTGGTCTGTGGATTCTTGCGGAGACGGATGGGAGGGGAGGAGAGGCAGGGAGGCGGTGCGGTGCTGGGCGGGGGTCCTCGGTCTTGCGGCAGGGGCTCCCCGGGTGGGAAGCGCGGGAAGCTTGCAGTCGTAAGTCCCTTAGTCACCCTGCCCCACCCCACAGCCTGGGGGGTGGGTACTGAGGGGGCAGAGGCCCAGGCCGCAGCCTGTGGGGACCCACTTCGGGCTGCCGCCATCTTCATCGCCTAGCTGCCCCTCTCTGGGACCTCGTCTAAAGGAAAGAGGGAGCATGCGGGTCACGCGAAGGGCAAACCCAAGGCCGCGGTGTACAACGGCCTTGTCACGGTCAGCCCTGTACAGGGGGCCTCTCTCCATTTGCAGAGCCATTTGAGAGGTGTGGAAACAAAGGATAAAAGCCCCCAGACAGGAAGAAGAACAGACTCCCCCCTACACACACTAAGCTCCGGCGACTCACTTCAAATGAGAAATCTGGTTGTCCTGGTAGCAAAGAGGCATGGAGGGGGTGGGGGCACGGTGTCAGTGCCAATTGTGTGCCT
Organism: Thryonomys swinderianus; assembly: GCA_004025085.1. Lineage (NCBI taxonomy): Eukaryota > Metazoa > Chordata > Mammalia > Rodentia > Thryonomyidae > Thryonomys > Thryonomys swinderianus. Next base: position 4,546 of record PVIC010004048.1, on the reverse strand, counting down.
GGTGAGCTGGGGCAGGGCTCGGCCTTATGGCTCGGGCCTGGCACAAACGGGTACAGTTTGTTCTCAGGGGGTTGCCAGGAAGTCTTCTCTAGCCCAGAGCCAGATATGAGAGGCAAGGCCCAGGGAAAGGGGGTGAGATATTTTGGGGGTCAGGCAAAACTTTGGGTTTATGTCAGGATGGTGATGTAGGGCTGCTGGCTCTTGACTCAAAGTCAGCTTGGAGAAACTGCTGCAGTAAGAGGAGGTATGGATTCCAAACGTGAAGAACAAACCAACAGAGGCATCAGGAAACCCCAGGCTGCTTGAGCTCGTGTCTGTGGGAGGCTGAAGTGCCCGGCCTGGGCCAGGGGCCAAGAGGAGGGCCAAGCGTAAAGAGGCAGGAGGAAAGTTCTGGAAGTCCCACTCTTAGCATTTCCTGGTATTCCCTTGGGCACTGTCACCTTTCCTTTCCCTGATAAAGTTGTGACAACGGCCCTGCTGGCTTGATTAAAAGTAGGTGTCAATACACCTGCAGTTCATATCTGCTCTCAGAGTAGCTTGTGAAAAATCTAGATGGGGTGGGGCATGGGGGTGGGTAGGTGGGGGGAATTTATGGCACACACACTGCAGTAGGCTGTTTCCATCATTAAAAGCTCTAAAAAGTTTGCCATCAGTGACCTGCAGTATCTCTCATCCACCATGTTTTCCTTGAAAGTTCAGTGAGGAGACTGCCTGGCGGAGAGAAGCCACGTGTTTCCATGGTGATTGGCCTCGTACGTGAAGCTCACATCTGGTCTGCTCTCCTGCTGAAGGACTCGCAGACCGGCCTTTGGTAAGTGTCCAAAGTCACCGGAGCGTGGCTGACACGGGAAACCTAAATAGAGCCAGGTAACGAGACCCCTGGAGAACACAGCTCAGATTTAAGGAAGATGGCACGTGGAGTCGTGCCACCTCAGCAGGGGCAGCGAGCCACCTGCCCAGAGTGCAGGAGCAGCAGGAAACGAAACCGTGAGAAACGCAGAGCAGTAAACTGGAAAAGCAACTTGAAGCATAGCCTCAAAGACAGCAGGAAAGTTTAGAGAAAAACAACATAAAACTCAGCCAGGGGGCCGCTGGCTAGTGCACTGATGTCTGCTGATTCAGGTCTCAGAGGAGACAGTTTAAAATGTGTGAAAGGAATATCTGAAAAAAAAAATGGACATAAAATTTTTGATAAGAAAGGGAAGATAAACAGCCAAAGATTTGAAAGGGCTCACAAGTTTGTGTAAAACATGAGTAATTAGGAAAACCTACAACTAGACCCATTACAGTGAAATGCAAGAATATAAAAACAAATGAGTTATATATGAATGGCGTATGTGTATAAGGAAATATACTCTTTTCCAGAAAGGAAAGATGTTCTGCAAAGTTACAAGAATCAGACTGGCCAACAGATTTCTCTACTGGAGCATGGAAAGATATTGTCTAAATTGTGAAGAAAAGAACAGTTGTATATCTAGGGGAATACTCATTCACGCTTAAAGAAAAAAATTCTCAGATTTACAGAGCTTTGGTATGGATGCTACAGAAAGACCCAGATTACAAACACATCTGGGGGAAATACTCAAATAAGAGAAGAAAATCCAGTGGGAAAGCTTCGAGGGTCCTGAGGATCAAGGTGGTTGGAGATCTTGCTGAAGACTCTCGTCTTAAAGAAGAAAAAGAGAATGCACATCCATAAGCAGGAAGAATCCAGACTCTACACAGTATCTTCCAAAGTGGGTGGACTTAAGAGGAAGAAGTAGAAGCATGAGAGAGTTTTAAAGTACTTCTTTAGCAGGACACTATAATAAATCATTTCTGTGAGTTATCAATTAGGGATGCATAAACCGGCTAGAATGGTGACACCTCTCAAGCTAGCACTCGGGAGGCTGAGGCAGGAGGATCACAGCAAGTCTGAGTCCAGCGTGGGCTACAGAGTGAGTTCAAGGCCAGCTTGAACTATATAGGGGCAAGGCCCTGTCTCAAAACTCAAGTCCACCCCTTAGTAAGGATAACTACTTTCAAATTAAATACATAAAATGTACAACTCTTCAATTAACAGGGGGAGGAAAGGAAACAAAGGAACAAATGAAAAGTAAAGTATGTGGAAAATATAGATTAAGTTGCTAATAAACATAAACCTAACAGTTATAATAACTATATTAAATGGAAATGAATAAAACTCATCAAAGAAAAGACAGAAATACACATATTTGGTAAGAAAATAAAATCTAATAATATATATACTAAGAACATATACTAAAATTTTTAAATATGGAGATTTTGAATAAAAGGATTGAAAAATATGCCCCAAAAAAGTATTGGAAAAAAAGAGCCAGGCAGATAAAATAAGCTTAGATGGCAACCTGAATGTCTGACAAAATAAAAATTAATGCAAAAGTCATAAAGGACAAGGAGAAATATATGTCATAAGAAGACAAATAGGGAAGAAGATCAGCTAGTATGAGCACACAGGCAACTAGTAGTACAGTTGCAAAGTACATCAAGTCACAATGGACAGGCACAGGAAGAATACAGGGCTCGATAATTGTACTTGTCGGTTTTATTAACACCATTTCTGAAAATGATAGATCAAATAGAAAAAAAGGAGAAAAATCACAGAGTTTAACACCATAAGTAATAAAATCGAGTTTGCATAAACTCAAGTGTCTATGGAGAAATGTATAGAGCTCTACCTTGAACACAAGCCTTGCAAGCTGAGGAAGTATTCATGGCCATGAAGTAGGCCATAGTTGAAGCACAGAACCCTCAGAAAATTCCAGAGCAGCAAAATACCACCCACACTGGGTTGTTTGATCATTATCCAATGAAACTAGAAATGAAGAAAGAGAGCTTAAAAGGGCTTATGTTTGCAAATTAAATTACATATTTTGTAGAACTTGGGCTTTAAAAATGTCATCAAGAAGTATAAGATATGTTTCAAATTGAATAATAATGAAAACTCTCCATATAAAATTCTGCAGGATGTATTTAAGTCTGTAGATAGAGCAAAATGCAAGGCTTTAAATATTATTAAGAAACAATAAAAGTTAAAAATTATAGACATGGGCTGGAGATTTAGCTCAGTAGTTCCGGCGCCTGCCTCACAAACGCAAGGTCCTGAGTTTGATCCCGGTAACCACATAGAATGCTGGGCGTGGTGACTCACGCCCACCAGCAGTCAATACCACATACCACAGTGCTGGGCGTGGTGGCTCACACCTGTCATCCCAGCACTCGGGAGGCAGAGACAGGAGGATTGCTGAGTTCACGGTGGTTTGCCTGGGCTACATAGTGAGCCCAGGGCCAACCTGAACTACAAAGCGAGACCCGGTCTCAAAAAAAAAAAAAAAATTATAGACATAAGACTCAACTCAAGAAGCTGGGGAAAAGAATCACTAGGAAAAATAAAGCAAGTGAAATACAGGTAGAAATTTGTGAACATAGAACAGAAAGAGGCCCAATAACAGGCAGGACAAAGATTTTAAATTATTTCAAAATATTTTGATGAAATAGGTGGTAATAAATTTGAGAGCCTACATGAATGTAAAAAATGCCCATGAAAAGATAAAAATCCCAAGTTGGTACAAGAAAAAGAGAAACTGAGAAGGGATTAAAAAACTTCCTTTTCCAAAGTCCAGACTTAGATGTTTTTATATTTAAGTTTTTCAAAATATCAAGGAAGAGTAATCCTTATCTTATATGAGTTGTCCCAGAAAATATAGGCAGAAAATATTTCTGCAACAATCTTAAGTAAAAATATTTGTCAAGCGAATCTAATAATGTATTAGAAACTAATAAATTATGAAATACACTTAAGAGCCTAATGTGGTGATGCACATTTATAATCCCAGCACTCTTACGGGACTGAGGCAGGAGGACCACAAGTTTCAGCCCAGACCTGGCAATTTAGCAAGAACTTGTCTCAAAATAAAGACGACTCAGTATGGAGACCTTGGGTTCAGTCCCCAGTCCAAGAAGAAGGAGCAGGAGGAAGAGGAGAAGGAGAAAGGGAAGGGGAAGAAGAGGGAGAGGAAGCGGAAGAAGGGAAGAAAGAAAGAAAGAAAAAGAAAGAAGAAAGCAATGTAAGAAGCAAAATAGTAATTGTGTTTCTGGAGAGGGAATCAGAGACGAAGGGGGTGGGGCAGGTGGACTGTGGAGAGATGCCCAGGCTTCTTGGTCACCCACACTTCCTCAGTGTTAGCCTGGAGAGTCTGTATCCCAGGAACCTTGAAGTCCCAGGCAAACCCAGATGGTTGGTTGCCCTGCTGTGTGCTGGAGGTGCCCCATGGACTACTGAGCAACACTCATGGAGCTTGGTATGCAGTGAGAGAAGGAGGGAAGAAGGGGACACATTTCTTAGATGGTCATTTAAGCAAGCAAGCATATGGTTAGGAGACCACAGTACACATCTTGTAAGAATACAAAAGAAACCAAAGGACACACATTATATATATTAGAATGGTTATGCAGTATGGGGGGAAAGAGCGAGGCTAACAGAACATACATGCACATAAAAGTAAGAGTGGCCCCCACTCAGTGTACC
>PVIC010004047.1:43206-65141 GCA_004025085.1 Thryonomys swinderianus | reverse complement strand
GCCCGCAGCTCGGCACCATGACCCCCTTTCTGCACCCTTGGGACTCAAGGACCAACGTCTAAGGGCGTCTTCCAAGGGCAGCTGCAGACACAGGGGCTGCTTTGGGGAGCAGCTGCACCCCCTCGCCTGGGAGGGGCCAGGCCAGGCAGGGGCCCTCGGGACCCTCAGGGAGCCGGTCTTGTCCAGTGGGTCAGCATGTGGGGTCTGAGTGCACTGTGCTCTGAGAGGCCGGGTAGGGGGCGGAAGGTTGGGGGCTGGATTGTTCATCCCCAGCTCTCTGGCCTCCTTTCTGCCTTCTGGGGACCTGGCTTCCTGTGACTCCACAGAGAAGGACCCATCATGGCTGGCAGAGCGTCCCAGGTGCCCTCATGGGAGGCAGTGGGTCACCAGGGCCCTCTCTGTGCTGGCGGCAGGGACACTGGGTCCGCCATCTTCTGCTGGCAGTGCTGGGAGGGACTGGCAGGCCACCCTGAAGGTGCAGGGGAGGAGGAAGGCTGAGCCCTCAGCCCAGGGTCACTCTGTCAGGGTCGCGGGCATCGCCCAGCCCTGGAAGTGACCCTGACGCCTTGTGGCAAGCGCAGTCAGGACTGCGCTGGTTAATATGACAGAGTCCTGGCTGTCACCGGACCCTCGTCACCACCCCTTCTGCCTGGTGCAGGGGACCCAGCTAACAGCCTTACCTGTGGCAACAGCAGGTCTCCATGGCGACATCTATAAAAAGGACCTGGTGGCAGGGCTGGCGCCTGCAGTGCCAGAAAAAGTAGTGACCTCACCGCAGTCCTGTGTCCTGTTGATTCGTGCCCAGGCCACACAGCCCACTTGGAGGGTCAGATAGGAGGGCCAGAGAGAGCCTGTGACCTCTCATGGGAGGGGTTTGGTGACAAATTCTCGCTGCATAGTCCCACTGTGAGTTCCCTCCATAGCTCAGGGTGGCGTTGAACTTGGGATCCTCCCACCTCGGGCTCCTCAGTGCTGGGATGCCTGGCAGGCACCCCCATGCTCAGCTCTCTGCCAGGCTCTGGGAGGGGAGGAGTGAGGGTCTGAGACCGTCACCTTGAGCATGGTGTGAGTGCCCCTCCTGCCCCCGGCCACCTTGCCAGGTGCCCATGCTTCTTGGGTACCAGCGCCTGAGGGAAGAGGCTGAGCTGAGTTCCAGAGACTCTTCCGGGCAGAAGGGAGGACAGGTGAGGTCTGAGGGGACATGGAGCTGGGGGGCCTCCCCGCCTTCTCGGCACAGTGCACCCCAGATCCGCACTTGAGCCGCTCCCAGCTTCTGTGAGCTGGGGAACTTCTGGCTGAGAGGATGGGAACAGGAAACGAGCTGCGTAAACCGGAAGTGACCAGCACGCACCTCCCACCCCCACGGGTGCCCTAGGGTCAGGGCTGGGGGCTTCATGGGGACATCTGGGCATCATCACTGGCATTTCATTGGCCATGGCCCGAAGCTAGATTTTATTGTTATCTACATAAATATTTTTATGGTTAACGAAATAATGCATGCATTAGAGATTTTTTAAAAAGGATCCGATAAGAGCAGGTCTCCAAGGGAAGTAAGCAGCTCTGTCCCCCCAGCACCCCGGGGCCACCACCGGCCTCTGCATGCGCCTGTCCTCTCTGGTTTTAGCCTCCACGTCTGAGTGAGAAGTTTTCATCGTTATGATTTCGCTTTGTTTTGGCGGGAAGCAGGTAACAGGGTTAAACTCTCCACTGAGCTGCATCCCCAGCCCATTTTTAAATTTTTTTTTTTTTGAGACAGGGTCTCGCTCTGCAGTTCAAGCTGGCCCTGAGCTCACTATGTAGCCCAGGCAAGCCTCGAACTCAGCAATCCTCCTGCCTCTGCCTCCTGAGTGCTGGGATGACAGGCATGAGCCACCATGCCCAGCATTGTATGTGGTTACCGGGATTGAACTCAGGACCTTGCGCTTGTGAGGCAGGTGCCAGAACCACTGAGCTAAATCTCCGGCCCCCATTTTTCAGTTTTTAAAATATTGTGAAAGGATCTTGCTAAGGTGCCCAGCCTGAGCTGACACTAGCTGTCCTCTTGCCATGGCCTCCTGAGTGCTGGGGTTCCAGACCCGGCCGCCAAGCCTGGCTGAGGTATTCGGGTGCCCTTGAACTTCCCCTGAGAGACTCCACCTACTGGTGCTATTTTCAATGCTCTGGCACCATGAACCTGGTCTAGCACCCTTCCTCCTGTGGCCTCCAGGCTGGGCTCTCTGTTTCCTGGGAAGCTGCACCCTGACCGGGGTGGCTCTCTACTCCTCAGAGAACGTGCTCCAAAAGCTTCTTAGATGCTGGGCACAGTGGTGCTGCTTGCAATCCCAGCACTCTGGGATGCTGAGGCAGGAAAACCCAAAGTTCAAGTTGAGTCTAGGTGACTTAGCGAGGCCATGTCTTAAAATAAAAAATAAAAAGGGCTGAGGATGTAGCTCAGTGCAAAGATCCTGTACGGAATCCCCAGGACTCCAGAAACAAATCTGCAGGATCTTCCCGGAAGGGGTTAACAGGGCCATTTATTTATTTTGAGATCTTGTGTTCTGAAAATGCTTACATCCTGTCCCATACTCAGCTGATGCCCTCCACGGAAGGAAACCCTTTCCTTTGCATGTTTAAGGTTGCCAGCTGCCCTGTGGTGTCTTAGCTTCCAGTGTCGATAACAAGACATCTGACGCCAGCCCTTTCTCTTTCTCTCTCTCTCTCTTTTTAAAACCATAGCTGTGAGTAGTGGCATGTCCGAAGTCTCAGGATTTGGGAGGCTGAGGCAGGAGGATTGACATGTGTGTAAGGCCAGCCTGGACTACACAGTGAGTTCAAGGCCAGCCTGACTGCATAGTAAGACCCTGCCTCAAAAGTAAATAAATAAATGTAGAGAGTTTCAGAAATAGAATTATTCTAAGATTTATTTAGAAAACAAAGAAGTCTGATCTCCGTCCAGCCTTGTACCCTGCTTCCCAGAGGCGGCTACCGTCTGTTCTTCCGGTCTCCTCACTTGAGAACACTGCCCTCTCCGAAGCCTCTCTTGCTCCCCAGCTGTACACACCTCTGCCCTTGCCTAGCGCCCTTCCCTCCCCTCCACACCTCCTCCCTTCAGTGGGGTTGGAGCGTGGATTTGGCTAAAGCCTAGTCATCTACTGTTGAGACAAGGTTTCACTAGGAGACAAAGCTGGCCTTGAGCTACGTAGTCTGTGCTGGTCTTGAACTCACAGCGATCCTCCTGCTTCAGCCTCCTGCACGCTAGGATTACAGGTGTGCACCGTCATATCTGGCCTCCCTCCCCGATCCTGCCTAACCTCCTTCTTTTCTTCTCTCAGTATTTTTAGGGCCTCTCTGTCCTGGTCTTCAGCGTTACAACCGTTAGGATTTAGATCTCAAATTTTCACCTGTGGGAAATGGTTGGATCTCGAGATGCTGAACTCACGTGTGGACTCGCTTATGGGTGAGTTCACAGCTGAACTTTCTACAAGGTGGTGGCCAGCTGGAGGGGCGACTAGAACGTGACCTGGGAAGGCGCTCCGGTTTCCCCCTCTCTCCTTCCTGGCTGCCATGGGTTAAGCCCCTTTGCCTCCACCAGGCCCCTCCGCCATCTTTCTTCTGATTCACAGCTGGTGACCCAAAGGCTGAAACTGTGAGCTGAAATAACCCTCTCCTCCGTTAGGGTGTGGGTGTCGGCCTCATGTCCAGTGACAGGGAAGGGACAGAGACGTCAGCTATGTGCCCGCCGTGACCTTTGCTGAGAGGCCGCCTTCCGTGGAGCCCTTGTGTCCTCAGCCCCAGGGAGCCCCTGCTGTGGGGCCCCGGTTTTGTTTGTGCTGCTGGGGATGAAAACCAGGGCCTTGCACATGTGAGGCCAGCTCCCTACTGCTGAACTACATCCCCAGCCCTCTGGGGTTTTATCTTACTTTTGAGACAGAGTTTTGCTGGCCTTCAACTTGTGATCCTCCTGCCCCCGCCTCCAGAGTAGTCCCTGCAGCCCAGCTTCATTCTTCTCCTCCCTTTCACTTTATCCTACTAGATACAGGGCAAAACACGGAGGCGTTACGTGAATACAGGGTATCCTGGATGAACACAGGGCTGGGGACAACCCCCTCTTGCGCCGTCAAGGGCAGTGCGTTTGGGGTTATCCGGGGAGGGGCCTCCTGTGACGGCCCGGCTGCTGCCTCCTGATGTGGTCACAGAGATGCTGGGCCTTCCGGAGGCGGACGGCGCTTCGTCCTTGTGGCCTCAGTTCTGGGGGAAGTTGGCACGAGGCTGGATTCAACTCCGGTGCTGCGGAAAAGAGCAGGCCCAGCCACAGGGCAGTGGGCGGGTGGCAGGACACCGTCCAGTGGAGGCTCGGAACACCCTGGCCTGCTCCCTGCGGTATAAGTGGTGAGGGTGACAGAGGATGGGGAAGGGCCATTCTCAGGCAGGGGTCTAGCGTCGCCAGGGAGAGGCACAGTGACTGCTGAGGGCCCCTTGCTGGTGAGCGTCACGACAGAGACACCAATTCCACGTCAGGGCTTTTCCACTTTTCTTTTGTGAGATGAGGTCGCGCTGTGCAGCCCCGATTGGCCTCAGACTCATGGTGATTCTCCTGCCTCAGCCTCCTGAGTGCTGGCACCGCAGGTGTGAGCCTCCACACCTGGTTTAGGGGTTTTCTGTTTAACCCCATCTCCTCCTCATTCATTAATTCATCCAACATCCCAGGCTCTATGCTGCCCAGTGGGCCCGGGTATCAGCACTGGGCACACAATGACTCCAGGGCCGGGCTGCGACCTTCGCTCATGTCCCCACTCCCCTTTGCCAGCTGGGGTCAGGGGACAGCTCTGCCCTGTCCACTGCAGGCCACAGCAAGGCCCGGGGCCTCCGAGAATTACTGTGGCTGCTTTCCTATGAGGCAGGGCCGCCCGGGAGGGCTGGGCCAGCAGCCAGCAGAGCCCACATTAACAATTAAGGTCCTGAGACTCTATTCTGTCCTCACTGCATGAAATATTCAGGCGCCAGGGGAGAGTGGTTTCAGATCTCTGCTGTGGCCAGGCAGGGCCAATGGGTGGCACTGCTGGATGTAGACTTTGGGTTTGGGGTGGCACCCAAGGCCTGGCCAGATACGTCAGACGTGGAAGGTTAGCTGCAGACCGAGCTCAGGGCTGTGTCTGGGGCCTGTGACTTATTAGCTAAGTCACCCCCATAACTATCTTGTAAGCAGCACAAATTGTGCTACATTGTATTTGTGCACAAGTGAAAGCAATTAGATAAAAGCAAACACTATACACGAGGAAACCACTGTTTTCTGTCTTTCTGTCCCCAGTACACTGGGTCCTTCTAGCTGGACCTTAGATTCTTTGTTTTGTTTTTTTTTTTTTTTTGAGACAGGGTCTTGGTTTGTAGTTTGGGCTGGCCCTGAGCTCACTATGTAGCCCAGGCAAGCCTTGAACTCACAGCAATCCTTCTGCCTCTGCCTCCTGAGTGCTGGGATGACAGGCGTGAGCCACCACGCCCGGCACTGTGGTCTGTGGTATTAATTGCTGGTGGGCATGAGCCACCACACCCAGCATTGTATGTGGTTACCAGGGATTGAACTCAGGACTTTGCGCTTGCAAGGCAGGTGCTGGAACCACTGAGCTAAATCTCCGGCTCTGTTTTTTTGTTTTTTGACACAGGGTCTCACTATGTGGTTCAGGTCGATCCTGAACTCACTATGTAACCCCAATTGGTCTGGAACTCAAGATCTTCCCAGCCTCCTGAGTGTTAGGATTATAGGCATGTACCACCACATACAGCCCTTTTTTTTTTTTGGTACTGGGAATTGAACTCATAACTTTGCCTTTGCCAGGCAGGTGTGGTGCCACTGAACTATATCCCCAGCTCTTATTTTTGGCTTTTGAAACTCACGAGAGGAGTGCTAAGACCAGGGGTGCTGGTAAACACCCTCCACTGCATAGGATAGCCCCTCACTATGGAAGATTATCGGGTCCAAAATATCCCGTGCTGAGGTTGAGAAACTTGCATATAGGGGTGGAGAGGTCGAACCGCAGCTCCATGTGTCAACGTACTGAGCAAAGCCCGGGGCAAACCAACACAGCAAGTGCGATACAATTTAAACAGCTTTAAGAGCACACAAAACCCAACACTGTACCATCAGAGGGACACGTGAGGGTCAGCACCAGGAGCGCGCAACAACACAGATCTGGCGGCCCTGGGCTCCGGGGGGCCGGGCAGGGGTTCCTCCGGCGGGGTGGGGCCCTCCTACTGCTCTGTCGCTCATCTCTGTAACATGCACTCCCGCACCACGTGGACAGTGGTTTTTAGTGCATCAAGGAGACAGTGCTTGTCCAGCAAAGAGCTCCCATGACTCGGTCTGCCCACCTTGTTGAGCTTCCCATCCTGGAGGACTCCTTGGGGCAAGCGCTGGGAGGTGAGGAGTGGGGGGTGGCAGGCCCAGCACCTCCACCAGCCTCCTACAGCCATGGCCTCTGGCCGGCCCCCTGAGCCCACTATTCTGGGCTCTGAAGCGGCAGGTCTGACCTGTGCTCTCACCTAGCCATGGTGCCCCATGGCCTGGTTAAACTTAAGTGCCTGGCTGGCCTGGGGAGCACAAACCCAGTATTGCAGGTGTGCGTGCCCTGGCCGCACCTGTCAACTGCTGGACTCCATCCTGGAGGCTCCACAGACTCCTCAGGTCCATCCCGGAAGAAATGTGCGCCAGCCCCGCCATCCTTGGCGGCCCAGTCCGCCTGTCCTGGGGGCCCTTGTTTCACAGGACCTCCCTGTTGGCCTCTGAAAAGTGGGTGCAAACACCCCACTGTCAGACCTCCTGGTGCCGAGGACTCGGGACGCTCAGGAGGAGGAGAAGTAATGAGACCAAGTATGAAAGGCCCAGCTCCACGTGGGGTACCCAGGAACTAAACAATCAACACCACGGTTTGTTTGTTTGTTTATTTATTTTGACAAAAGCCCTCCAGTGGAACAAGAATCTGTGGGCATCCACAAGCCCCTGTGACCACACTTCCTGGTTTGTACTGCTTTGTGGAGACCAACAGGAATCCAGGTACAGTCCAGAGGGCTGATGGTCCCTCTCCACGGGGTTGCTGTGACGCCACCGTGAGGGGTGGTTTAGAATCCTGGGGACTTCCTGGGTGCTGATAAGTGGGACGTGATTGGTTATCACGGCGGTTGCCATAGTTACTTCTCAGCATTCTGGGGAAGGGCCACATCACCAAACTCCTCCATCCAGCCCCACACCTGACCGTCCAGGCACCCGCCTGTGGCTCTGCTCATTGTCATGGTTGCTCAGCCCAGGGTTGGCTTGTGCGCTCTCTTCAATATGATCTGCCCGACTCCCGCTCAGCCTTCAGGATGTGTCTCCCCCAGGACACCACTTCCAGGGCTCTGGGAAGTTCCACACGATGTGTCCCCTGCTTGCATGTTGTGCTCACTTCCCATGATGTCTTACACGTTACCATATTGTGTTCAATACACTGGTACAGGAATGAGACCGTGGCAAGGCATTGGTTTCTGGGGCTCAGTTCTTCGTTTTCAAAATGAGGGCCTTGGACTTGGTCCTGTACAAAGGGGCCAAGCATTTGCTGGGCAAATAGCAACTGGTGACAGGTCAGGGGTCTGAGCCCCGGGAGGAGCCGCAGGGAGGATGAGAGCCCCTTCCTCGCAGTGGCAGGACCATCTGCCTGCTCCCGGGCCTGTGTGACTGTCTCCCTGCTCCGATCTTGCTCTGTGGCATATCCTGGCAGCTGTGGGTTGAACAGTGGCTCTTAGCCCCGGCTACCTCTCTACACAGACCCATGTATCTCAGGAAATTCAGGGTGGGGGTGCACCACTATTTTTTAAGACTCACAGCTACTTTCCTGGGCATCTTGAACTTCACTGAGTTGGAGTTCCATGATTTGGCTTTACCATCCCCTTGCCAAAGCACAGCTCCTCATGACCAAGGGGGTAAAAAAACCAGCCACTTCACAACCAAGATCTAGGCTGTGCTGGACCCTGAGTGTTCTGGGGAACATAGTACCTCTGGTGGAACCCCGAGGTCCAGGCACCCTCTGGAGGAATTGTGTGGGATGTCTCTCGTGTTTTAGGGTGCAGGGTCAGCCCTAGGCCTCTCTCCTCCACAAGGTTGTCCAGATGTGGGGAGCAAGGGACCCTCCTTCAGGCCCTGGCAACCCCCTACTAGTGTCTCGTCTTGGCTCTACCAGGAGGACGTTAGCAAAACCCGAGGGGACTCGGTCTGCAGTATGTAGATGGAGAGGCAGAACTTGTCCAGACTGCAGCCTGTGCACAATGGGGTACAGCCACAGGACCTATCTGGGCGAGGCTCACAGGGATTGGGGCTCCCCCAGGCAGCCTCAGTGTCCTGCCTTGTTTCCCTGGAGCACCTCCTATTTGTACCCACCATTGTCCGCTGAGCGTCTTCCTGGAGTGGGGTGGGGACAGGAAGAGGAGACACAATCTGGACCTGTGTGGGGGGGCACCCCAAGCCACATAAGGGTGAGGGGAGCCACTTCCCTGCTAACACAGCTGCTTTCTAGCTGCTCAGCATCGCACGTGAGCGCCTTCTGCCCTCTGCCCTCAACGCTCACCCAGGCGGGCTCACCGGGCTTCCTTCCAGACGCCAAGCTAGGGCCTCTGCAGGAGCTGTTCCTCCCGGGAACGCCCTCCCCTTACCTTTGTCCTAGCCGCTCCCTGACTCTCCCAAGTCCCTCCCTAACCACTGAGACCACAGGCAGCTAATGACCACTTGTGTGACAGCAGCCTGTTTCAGTTCCCTGCACAGTGCTTAGCCGAGTCTCACGGTTATCTCGTTTATTATCTTCTTCCCCTCCTCCTTCCAGAACGCTAAGTACCCCCAAGAGACCAGTGGCCTCTTGTCAGGTCCTGTCTGCCCCGGAATCCCTTAGGTGGGGAGCGGGTGGGGCTGGAACCGGCCTGTGCCCACGGTCATTTACGGAAGGGTCGAGCAATTGTCAGTGGGGACATCGGCTGCTGGCGGGCGCGCGCTTCGGGCCCTGGGCAGCTCACAGACGCGCGCGCGGCTTTCCGTTTCCGTGCGGGTGGGGGCAGCTCGTCCGCCTGCTCGCAGCACACGCGCGGTTTACGCGCTTTGAGGACGCCCGGATGACTAGACTTACTGGCGTGGGGAGACCCGTTGCCCAGCACGACTGCTAGTGTGGGGGCCTCGGCGGCCGGATGGGCGCACTGGACCCCTGGGGTTTGGGCCTCGCGGATCTCGTATTCTTTCATCCGGGGGTTATGGAGGTGCTGAGGGGCTCTGTGCCCGCTCCAGGCAATGGGCAGGTCCCCAGCGCCTGCACCCCATCGGGGTTGGGTAAAGGGTCGAGGTTTTGCTCCAGCCCAGCTGGCAAGGCCCTGCGCTCCTAGGCGCGGACGCTGGATCTGCTGTCCCAGACCAGGAAGCGAAGCGCAGTGTCGCCCAGCGCCCGGGCGGGGAACTCGGGTGGAAAGGGGCGGAGGGTCTGGGAACAGGGAGAGGGACAAAGAGCGCCCTGCTCGACCCCGCGTCCGAGTCCTATTGTTTGCCACATCTCGGGTTGCGCGGAACTCTGCAGTCCCTAGGAGGGAGGTGGGAGCTGTCGTGCAGACCCCGGGCGTTTGTTTATTAGCAGCGAAAAGAGGGGGGTGGAAGACAGCGGCAGGAGGGGGCTCCGGCCCGGGCCAACGTCGCCTTTAACGGGAGCAGCCCTACCTTTCCACCCCCGCCCCCCACAGCCGTACCTGCATTTTAAACGCGCCCTGGAGCCCTGGGATTGGCCGAGGCCGCGTCCTCCGGGTTTAGAAACTGGAACCGCCGGGAGGGGGCTGGGGCCCAGAGCGCGGACCGAACCATTGCTTGGCGCCCCTGCGGGGCCCCGCCCCTCCCGCACACCCCCCCGAGCTACCCAATCGTATGCAGGGAGGGGCGGGACCATGGAGGGAGCGCACCACTGGCTGGGCGCCGAGCGGACAGGCGGGCGCACCGCGAGGGGGTGCCCCGGCGCCGCCGCTCCCCCCCCCCGCGCTCCCTCCCTCCAGGGGCGGGGCCGGCCCCACTCCACGCCCCTCTCCGCCCGGGGTGGGCGGGGCGGCCGGGGCTCCGAGAGCGGGGCCGGGGGCGGCCTGCGCCTGCCTCGCGCGATTGCTGTGGGAGCCCCGGGCGCACGGCGGCCGCGCGCACCGGGCCAGCCGCGGAGCCCCGAAGGGGATCGTGAGGGCGATGCCGCGGTGACGGCCGCGCCATGGCGAAGCCCCCAGCCACGGCTGTGGCGGCGGCGGCGGAGGAGCTCAGCCAGGTGCCGGACGAGGAGCTGCTGCGCTGGAGCAAGGAGGAGCTGGCGAGGCGGCTGCGGCGCGCTGAGGGCGAGAAGGTGGGCCTCATGCTGGAGCACGGCGGCCTGATGCGCGACGTGAACCGGCGGCTGCAGCAGCACCTCCTGGAGATCCGAGGCCTCAAGGACGTGAACCAGCGGCTGCAGGACGACAACCAGGAGCTGCGCGAGCTCTGCTGCTTCCTGGACGATGACCGGCAGAAGGGGCGCAAGCTGGCGCGCGAGTGGCAGCGCTTTGGACGCCACGCGGCCGGCGCTGTGTGGCACGAGGTGGCCCGCTCACAGCAGAAGCTGCGGGAGCTCGAGGCGCGCCAGGAGGCCCTGCTCCGCGAGAACCTGGAGCTGAAGGAGCTGGTGTTGTTGCTGGACGAGGAGCGCTCGGCCCTGGCGGCGGCGGGGGGCGCGGGCGGCGTGGGGGGCGGCGGAGGCGCGGGCTCCCGGAGCTCCATCGATAGCCAGGCAAGCTTGAGCGGGCCACTGGCGGCGGCGGGGAGCACAGGTGCCCGCGACGTGGGCGACGGTAGCAGCACGTCGAGCGCTGGCAGCGGCGGTAGCCCCGACCACCACCACCACGTGCCCCCCGCGCTGCTGCCCCCCGGGCCGCACAAGGCCCCGGACGGCAAGGCCGGAGCCACCCATCGGTCCCTGGACGACCTGTCGGCGCCGCCGCACCACCGCAGTATCCCCAATGGCCTGCACGGTAAAACCCCTCCCCGTTCCCTCACTGGGGTCCACGCGGGAGCCGGGGGCGTTGGGAGGCTCCAACCTTCATCTCCAGGGCCACTCCGCGCGCGGGTCAGGGGGTCCGGCGTTCTACCGCCTAGCTGTTGGGTCTTGGTTATGGATGGCGTGTGCCCCTGTCCAGCTCAGAATCCGCAGCAGGGCGCAGCTCCAGAAAAGTTTGTCGCGGTGGAGCTGTCGGTGTTGGCGGCTGACCTGTGGGGCTGGCTGAGGCGCCTCATCCCAGCCGGGAATCCTCGCCCCGGAGCGAGAAGTTCTTAGGGAAGAGGGAAAAAGAATCCTGTGAACAAGTGCATGTCCCACCCCGCCCCCAACCAAGGGTGTCCACGTGGGTGCTGGGAGTGGAATCCCGTCCCTGCTTCCTCCTCCTTATCACGGTGGATAGAGCGTGCAGAGCCTGGCGGAGGACCGGCTGAGCGGCTTCCTGGCTTCCTATAGGTTCTGCACTTCAGGTCGGGGGCATTTTCAAACCCACGGTGTAGTTTTCTCCAGGGGATAGTGTGGCTGGAATGGATTCAGAGCTTTTCTGCGCCGTGTGCCTCAGTTTCTTTTCTCCTCTGTGTGTCTCCTGCATTGGAGGGCATGATCCCTGCCTGCTTCATGGCTCTGATGTGCGGATAGCACTTGTGAGCAGGTTTGAAAATTGCTGATGGCAGAACAGGAAGTGGTGTGGCTGGCTGTGGCCAGGGTGTGTGTGAGTGGGAGGGCTTTGGGCTTCAGGAAGGCTCAGCATTATCTTCCACACCCACCTGAGTGTCTTTTGGCTTTTGTGCAAGAAGAGGGTGACAACAGCTGAGGTCTGTCCTTCTGAGCGGGTGGCTCCTTCCTCTGTACCTCTGCAGGCGTGGTGCCCAGTGTTTGTTGCTACTTCCTGGACTCCCTGCCTTACCTTTCTGGTATTGCCTAGAACAACTCTGGGTTCAGACAGTACACCTAGGCCTTAAATAACTGCTCTTACCCCAGTGACAGCCCCAGGCCTGGAGGGCTCCTTTCTCTTTAGCTTGGTGACTGAATGCTCTCTGCTGGCCTACTGCGGTGGAGGCAGGGTGGGCTCTAGACCAACAGAACTGCAGTTTGTCCCTTATTTACCCTCCTGGGTCTGTGTGAGCTCAGGGCAGGACTAGGTTTGGATGGATATTTTGTTACTGATCAGCAATCTGGCTACAACTCAGGTTTCTTTTTGCAACTCTGCCTGCATCCTGCCTTCCACCAGTCTCCTGGTTGGCTCCAGGAGCTCAAAGCCAGGTGTCTTAGTTTGCTGGAGGTGTACCACAGCTTCCTGGGAGCTTCAGGAGGGTCTGGTTTTCTGGGCCTTGGTTTCCCCAAGGCAATATAGAGGAGGGGATTGCTGCAGTCCCTCGGCAGGAAGCTGAAATACTTCGCATTTTCAGCCACATCGTTCAGGATACTTGATGGTGAGAGTGATCTCTTGGGGCTGAGTGTGCAAGGAAGGTCTGTCTTGGGTGGTGCAAGGCGGCAGGGCTGGGCCAGCTCCGAGTTTCACTTGCAGCAGTGAATAATGCAGAAGCAGACCGGGCAAGGCCAGGGCTTTTCCACCCACTGGACGGTGGGTAGGGTGGAGGGATCCGGTTTTCTGCAGAACCTTTGAAGTCCTAAGTCAACTTGGACTGTTGCAGATGTCGTAGCAGCAAGCTTTGGTTTGGAGGACGGTGCTGAGAGCCAGCGCTACACGTTTCAGTTACCGGTGGGATCGGCTTGTGTTGTTTTGTCTCAAGTCACAGGTGGCCTTGAGATCTTCTCCCACCAGTGTGAGCAGACGCCTGGGCATGAGAAGCACGGCCCTTTCTTAGATAACGGGCCTTTCAGTCCTGGGACGATGGCTTTAACTGGGCCAGAGGGGCTGGTGCCTCAGTTCGGCCTCCCGAGCTCTGGGCAGGTGGTGTTTCCCTCGCTGGGCAGGCAGGCCAGTCGAGGCTCAGGGCGAGCCTGGGAAGGCGGCTAACACCGGGCCTGCCTGTCCTGGGAGGGGTCTCAGCAGCGCTGTCAGTGCCCAGGCCATGGGCTGGCGTTCCTGGGCTGTCAGGATTTGCCTTCCCTGCTGATCAGGGGACAGAGCTGACTCAGGTGTGCCCTCTCTCCCCCTGGGGTGGGCACATCAGGCTGCCTTGAGTTCGAATCCTGGTGCCTTCGAGGGCCAGCTTTGCGGAGCCTCTCTCCACCCTTCTTCTGTGAGGTGGGGTGGACCTTGGAGCCCCCCTATCCACATGCAGTCGTTGAGCTGGCATCTGCACTCAGGGGCCTCCAGGCCCGCAGCGCCCTCCCGGGCTTGGGAGACACTGGGCTGCCCTGCAGAGCGCTGCCTGCTGTTGGACAGCTCGCCTGAGTGCCCCTCTGAGCGCCCTGTGCGCAGCGACACCTGCCCCGAGCCGGCCTGGTGGGCCTGCGTCCTCTCGGGTCTGGACCTCCGGGCGGCCGGGGAGTCGCCATCTGTATTCCAGGCAGTGCTGGGCTGGGCTGGCGCGCTGTGAATGCCTATGCAAATCCGCTCCTCCCGGCCTTGGGCTGAAGTCTGGTCCTGGTGCTCTGCCGCAATCTGGGACTGTGTCCCAAGCGGCTCAAACCTCGGAAATTCAGGTTCCCCTGGAACTGATGTGATTTCCAAACAAAAGAACTTTCAGCTCCTTCTCCCGGCCCCTCCCCCAGCGGGGAGCCCCCCCCACCCCCGGCCGGGTGTGAGCCCCTCTCCCACGCACTGTGGCTCAGGCAGGGGAATGATTTCCCTGCAAAGCTTGTGAATATGCACCATTTACTTTTTGAAGTTTGTGCTAAAAATTTGTGCTTCTCAAAATAGGCTGTGTTTGTCCTGCTTGAGTTTTTGTTGGTTTAAAAGGGAGGGTGGAGGGGGGTTGTGCTGGCTTGGTGGTGGAGGTGGTGGTCTGGGCCTTTAAAAAGGACAGAGCTCGCAGGCCTCTGAATTGGTCTCTTCTGTGCAGCTTCCCGCCCAGCCAATGAGGCCGCTGGGCTGGCAGCCTCTCCTAAGCCCTGCAGGCCGGGGCAAAGGTCGGAGAAGATAATGGGGCGGGTTACATAAGCTTCCCCCTGCCTCCCCACCCAACCAGTGTGCAGCCGGAACTCTGGGTCCTCCAGGCCACGAACAAAGAGGGTGGCCCCATGGAGTTCCCCGGCGGGGCGGGGGGGGCAACCCACTCCACACTCACACTTTCTGCAAGAAAAGTTCCTACCTGTCTCAGCGAGGAGGTGTCCAGAGTGGGAAATTGAGGCTTGGGCCGGTGCGACATCTTGCTCTGGGGCCCTGGGATGCATCGGCTCTCTGGGGTCAGCACCCTGAGCCAGGGCCTCGCTGGCCCTGGGCATCCCCATGCTGCTGCTCCCTTGCCTGCGGGCACCTTCTGTGCAGGGGCTGCTCTTCCTTCTCGGACAGGCCCCGTCTCTGAGCTCCTGCCACAGTTTTGGGATGTTGCCCCGAGTACAGCTGGGTGCACAGGGAAGTCAGATATTGTTCAGTCTGTTTCCCCCAAAGGGTGCCTGCACCTTGCCTGTCAGGGAATTGAAAGCCTTAGGCAAATCCCCAAGTCTCTAGAATGGAGCCGAAGGCTTTATTTTTACCGTCTTCGGAATGGGAAAACTGGACCACCTATGGGTGGAGGAAGAGGAGCATTCTGTGTGCCCAGGTGCCAGCCCCTCTCTCCTGGCTGGAACGCAGGCAGGCTGCTGGCTGGGTCCCCAGCTGTGGGGTCCTCGGTGTGGGGGAGCCCTGCGTGAATCCTGGCCTTGCTACTGCTGTGACCTTGACAGCTTGCTGAACATCTAAGCTCACTGGCTCGTCTGTATACCACGAATCCGAACCAGGCCTTTGGGGATGGGGTTCCAGGTTCCCACCGATCTGTGTCCATGGGTGCAAATGGGAAGCTAGTCTAGCTGAATGGAAGGAAGACGGCATTTCTGGCAGGAATGGGCAGAACGGCCAGGCCTAGGTGTGAGTGTGGACCACAGCACCCAAGCCTGGTGCCTACACTTAGGAGCTGGGCCTAGTGGCACACGCTTGTGATTCCAGCACACAGCAGGCTGAGGCAGGGGTATCGCAGGTAGTTCAAGACCATCTGATGCTACAGAGTGAGACCCTGTCTCAGCAGCAGCAGCAAAACAAAACAAAAACCCCAAGCAGATGTCCTCAGACTGAGTGTGGAGAAGTAGTCCCCCAGGTGGAGGGGCCCAGAGTTCCAGGCGTGCAGACTAGTCACAGGAGCAGGGTCCAGGTGGACCCTCCGCTGGGTGATGTGCAGGTACATGTGTGGAACTGGCGCCCTGAGGGTAGGCAGTGCCCCCGAGGCTCTGTGAGGTTTGGCCTGGTGGGGAACCGTGGGAGGTGAGGGCATGGCTGGGTGCTCGGGCAGCTGGGAGCCTGGATTTGACCTCAGGGGAGGAGAGGCCCGTCCTGCAGGCAGGAAGAGAATGGGGTCTGAGCCCCTTGGGTGGCTCCTGTCCTGGCTGTAGGGAGAGGCTGTCGGGTGAAGGCTGGGCTGGGTGCAGGAGGGGAGCCTGGGGCCCCCAGAGGTGGATGTGACAGTGACCACATGAACGAAGCTTCCGAGCATGTTCTCAGGCTGCGGTCCACTCCAAGCCCTGTCCTCAGCCTGTCTGCCTCCTCGGGCCTCGACCCCGGGGCCAGGCTGTCCGCACTACTGAGGATCCGGACAGATGCAGGGGGCTGGCGGTTCCTCCATCTGCATCTCCAGCTCCAGCTCGGTCCCACGCAGCTGTCCACGCGGTGCAAAGGCCAGCAGAGCTTTCAGACTGGGAGGTGGCTCAGTCCCCTCTCTGGTTCAGGAAGACCAGTGGGCCCCTGGCTTCTCCAGGGCCAAAGGGACGAAGGAACAGCTTGTCTGCTGCAGGGAAACCGGCTGCTGTCCGCTTCCTGCTGCTGTCGGCTTCCTGCTGCCGTCCTGTCTCTGGCGGGGCTGCAGCGGGCCCTTGCAGGTAGATGGCCTCCTCACGAGCTCCGGCGCACTCTGGAGACCTGGGTGGGAAGCTTGGGATGATGTTGGTTCACCGAGAGGCGTCTAGGAGCCACCCCTGGGTGAGGGCCCGTGGGCAGCATGCCAGCCTCTGCCTTGAGAGGCCGTGGGCTCTGCTTCCTGGCTCTCCTGGCCCGTTCCCCGCTGGGCTTGCTCTTGCTCAGGTCCTAGCAGAGTGCTGAGCCCTTCCCTTCTCCTTAGTGCCGTGGGTCTGGTCTGGGACCGGAGTAGATCTGCCGTGCCCTCCCCCCGCCTCCCTCCGGAAGTCCTCTCTAGGGTGGACACAACCTCAGGGCCGGTGGTGTCTTGCATGGAGGAAATGCCAGGCCTGGGAGAGCCGGAAACCTGAATCCTTGGGCACCAAAGACACCCGGCAGGGGAGGGGAGCCGCCCTAGCATTGGACAGAGAGTGCCGGAACCCTCCCTGTCCACCCGCCTGTGCGTCTCTGTCCCTCATTCCTGGGGCTCTGTCCTTCTGATTTCCAGCCCTGGCACTGAAGGGCAGGTTCTAAAAATCTCTCTTTCCCTTTGTCTTTCTCTCATCCTCTCTCTCTTTTCGCTTTTGAGCTAGGACCTTGGTGTGTGACCCATCCTGGCCTTAAATTCATAGTAATCCTCCTGCCTCAGCCTCTGGAGCGCTGAGGTCGCAGGTGGGTGCACCACGATGTCCTTAGGGGGGAACCAAGTGTGTGCTGCTGTTTTAACCCACTCACCGCAACAGCAGAGAGCCCAGGGGGCTCCCCCTGTCTGCTGAGGATCAGGCCTGGGGTGCTGAGGAGTGGTGCCCTTTCCCCAGGGGGGCAGGGACACTGGAAGTGCCCAGGGTGGCTCAGCTCTGGTGTGCTGGAAGGCAGCGAGAGGGTGGCTGAAATCGGGGTGCTGAAGGGGGGCAGGGGAGAACGTGGCCAGGTGTGGCAGTGATGACAACCACAGCCAAGGTACGTGGGGTTCACGTGGCACCTTCAGCTCAGTGGCCATGGGGTCCTGCCGAGAACCAGGACTTCCCTGCAGTGTGTGCCCTGGTGCCACACTCTCCGCGGGGCCTGAGAATGACCGTGAGCATCGTCCTCACACGTGGAGACCTGGAGCCAGCACTGTCCTGTGTGTTGGACAGCGTGGACAGGGTCGGCGGCTCAGCTGCTGGAGGGCTGGCTGTGGAGAGCGCCCTCGCCCTTTACCCTCTGGCTCCCACATGGAAGAGGGTCCCGAGACCCTCAGCTCCTCTGTCCCCGACTCGAGTCTTGCTCAGACCCCTTCACAGGTCAGGGCACCACCCTGCCCTGCTGTGATCACACTGTGGCCTTGACCCAGCTGTGTAGATTCCCATGTCTGCTCTGTACCCTAAACCTGAGTTTTGTCTCTTGTGGGTTCTGGGTCCTCAGGAGTGACCTCTGGGGTGTGGTTGATGTGGCTGCCTGTGCCGGCACAGGGAGTGTTCTGGGGCCTCGAGACAGCGACCTGTCCAGTGCTGGCCGAGCCTGAGACCCTGGCCAGGCCAGCCTCTTCTTCCCAGCCAGGCTGATGGAATTACCCGCCTCACCTATCTGATCACCCTGCTCAAAGGACTGGATGCCCAGTCTGTGCACGAAGCCGCTGGGCTCCGATTGCTGGTGCGGGTTCACTGGGGACAGGGCTGTCTGTGCCCTGCCTTGAGCCTCCCTGTCCAGTCATGGTGCACACAGGAGGTGACAGTCACTGTGCGGACGGGCCGAGATCCCTGGAGTGTGGACAGGGTGTCCCTGCCTTGTGCTTTGAACCAGGTCGTGGTCATGTCTCACTGTCCCCTCTTTTCATTTTCCACTTGTTGTTTTGGGTGCCAGTGACCTTTAGCTGCTTCCAGAAAAGTCCAGTGTGGTGGCAGCTTGTACATCCTGACCCAGGCCCGTTGTGGCTACTGTCCCCCGGGCCTGTTTTGTGGCCTGGCCTCTGAGGGGATCTGCGTGATCCCTGCACACCGGTGGTTGGCATGGTTGCTGGGGTCCTGCCGGGCAGCCAGGGCCGGAGCCTTTCCGGGAAGATGTGGGGGGACGTTGCAGGGCCTTGAGGGCACCGCCCTGGAGACGTGCCACGTCAGCAAGGCAGCTAGGGACGCTGGTCCACAGTGGGGCATCCTGGGGCTGCCCAGCCGGGCGAGGCCATGTCAGTTCACATCAGCAGTGGGGGAGAGATGGGCCCGTGTTGCCCCCTTGCTGACCTGTGCTGCGTGGGCACCAGGGGAGGTGGCCCTGGGGAGCCCAGCTGGGGGCTTCCAAGCCTTGCGCTGGACACAATGTGGCTGGCACCCCGCCTCCCTGCCCCAAGCCCTAATTGGCCATCAGGCCATGCCTTCGCGATAATTACTAGGTACTGGGTACTATGCTCAGGGTAGTTTTTTACGCTGTATTCAAGGGACAGATGCAAGCAGGGCTGGTGGCACTGAGATGACAGCTATGGGAAGAGTCGACCCATTTCCAAAAATAGACCAGCCGCTGTCAGGGGACGCATCGCTTTGTCTCCCCAGATCTGCCTCTGCACCGGCTCCAGGTGTAAGCGAAGACGGAGGCCTGCTCTTGTCTAAGCATCCGAGGCTCCAGTCAGTGCCCGCTCCCCCGCCCGCCACAAGGGCCCGATTGTGTGCGGGCCCTGAATGCACCGGCTGTCAGCGCGCGCGGCACCCTAATGAGCCCGCTCTGGGAGTGGCCCTTTGTGGCAGGTTCCGGCCACACTGCCCGTGCCAAGGCTCCATTTCCCGGCTGTCCGGCATCTCTCGGTAGCCAGTGGGACAATGGGCAGCTCCCCTGCCCCCAACCCTTCTCCTTTTTCTGTCTTCTCTGTCCTCTGGGTTATGCACGTACCACTTTTATGCGGGACAGCAGATTAACAAGTGAGCTTCTCTGTCTTTCGGTCCCTTCTGCCCTGGCCGGCACAGGAGGGCCCCCTGGCCCGTAGGCCCGCCCAGCCCCACACCGCCCCGTGCCCCTGCCAGCCTCCTGTGGGACCTTCCTTCGCCTTTGTCCTTTCTCTTGTTCCTGTTGGGTCTCTCCGCTGGCTCCTTCCCTGCAAACAGGCTCGTGTTTCCTGGTCCACAGCAATAACACCAAGCTCCCTCCTCCCCCGCCCTGCCCTGGAGGGGAGTTCTGCGGTCCTGGCCAGAGCCGCCCAGACCCTGGGAAAGAAGGCGCCTCTTCCCTGTGCAGTCCCTTCCCCTGCCGGCCTGTCCTCAGGAGCAGAACAGTGCTGTTCCTCCTCCAATGTGACAGCAACCAGCAGCCCTCTCGGGTCCTGCCTCGCAGGGGTCCCCGAGTCTCTGTCCCCTGGTCCTGGTCCTGAGGCTCGCGTTTCAGTTGTTTCTGGCCACCACCTGCCCGCCCTGTGCGTGTGCACGTGGTGTGTACCCGCTGTGTACCCTGTGGCCTGCGTCACGGTCCCTCGGCTCTGGTCCGGACCGCTCACTGGCCCGGGGTGGCTACTGCAGGTCAGTCTAGTCACAGCTAAGGGTCGGGAGCCTGTCAGCCGCGTGGGCATCCTGCATGGGCCGGGCTCTGCGGGCAGTGGGGCCGAGCACGTCCTGCCATCAAGAGGTCTCCGTGGGCGGTTCCAGTCCACCTGCTTCTTCTGTGGCCCTTGTGACCCCACTCGCCCTCCGCTGAGTTGGGGTCAGCCCAAGGTGGGCAGCCCTGGCATGTGAGACGTGTAGTCTTTACTGTGCAGTATCTTGGAGCTTTGCAGCCCTGAGCCGGGCTCTTGGCAGATTCCCTGCACCGGTGGGTGCCAGGCTGTGCATGTGCGGGCCCTGCGCCACGTGGGTGGGCACCGATCCTCCCAGGAACCAAGTGCAGGGTGGCGGCACAGCTACAGGGGTCACCCTGGCCAAGTCCCGCCAACGGCTTCCCAGCTGCCAGCTCCTGTTCTCGGAGAAGTGGCCTTTCCCTAGTGGGTAGAGCAGGGTTGTGGGAGAGTGGACGAAGCCCGTGGCTACTCCCTGTCACCCTTCACTGCTGGGAAGACTGCATGCCACTCTGCTCGCCCCTTCCCTGGTTTGAGCACGGCTCCCGCCACCCCTGGCTCAGTGTCATTTGATGCCCTGTGGCAGCCGTGGCTGTGACTGGCATGTGGGCAGGTGCCCTGGGGTTAAGTGAGCCACCTGGGTCCAGCTGCGGGCCACCTTGCCGGCTGTCTCCAGTGATGAGGCCATTACGTGCCACAGCTGGGGCTCTGGCCCTGTGCCAGTCTTCTCCCCCAGCTTCACGGTGTCCTTGCTGCCAAGCCTGATGGGGTGAAGGAGGCAGTGGGCAGTCAGGGTGGCATTGGCGTGATCCTAGCAGCACAGCCATGAGACTGGACCGAGGGTCCCATACACTCAGGGTGCCCCATGCCCGGCTCCTGTCACTGACCCTGCAAGATGGCCGGGGATGCCAGCTTCACCCATGAAACGAGCACATGTTTAGGTCCCCTTGACCCTGTGGGTAGGAAGGTCACAGGAAATCTCCTCTGAACTGCTTCTTACCTCACAGGTGGGGGCAGGGTGGGGACCCCGATGGTAGAGTCACCCCAGGCTCTGCAGCGTCTCGCTCTCTCCTGAGGCCTCGCTAGCCCTGCTGGCCCCTCTGCCAGGGTTTCCTGCCAGCCTGTGCGGCCTGTCATGTGCAGTCTGCCTGGTGGAATTTGTTCTGCTCACAGGGTGGGTGGCACACCCAGGAGCACGGTCAGGGACCTGGAGTGTGGTCCCGAGCCTGGGGTACAGTCGAGGACCCCAGGGGTGCTCCCTGCCCTCGCTGGTGTCCCTGTCCTGGAGTGCCCGTGAGCAGCGCGGCACCTCTCACCTACAGAGCCCCTGTGTGCTCCCCGCTGGGTTCAGAGCTTGTGCCCCATGCTGGCGCTGCCCATGTGCTCATGGTGTGTCTAGGGCAGTGCAGTCTGGTCTGAAGTGTGTGGGGCCGAACGCTGCGGGCCCTGGATGGACAGGCGCTTGTCCCCTGCCGCTGCTCTCCTGCCTCCTGCGGATCTGCCCGGGCTCTCAGGACCCGTGCCGCACGTCAGGGACACCAGAATCTCTTGGCTGCTGCTTAATGGTGGGAGGGATGTGGCGGGAAGGCCCAGGGCTTTCTGTCCCCTGTGCAGGTGGAGTGCTCGGTGAGGACCCGCAGCCCCTGGAGCGATGGTAGTCACGCTCTGTCCTTGGGACATGACCCCTTATCCGAGGGGGCAGACTCCGCGACCCTGTGGATGCCTGTACTGCAGCGTGTACTGAGCCCGGTGTATGCTACACGGAGGACTGAGACAGCCCCTGGGTGACTGACTGATGGGTGGTGGTGCCCACAGGGTGGACATGCGGGACAGAAGGGTGACTCACGTCCCTGGGGAAATGGCGGAGAGTGCCAGGTTGTCGTGCTACTCAGAAGAGTGCACAGCATAAAGCTCAGGCGCCCTCTCTGAAGTGTCCCTTGTTACCCGCCCTGTTGGGTTCCGGGGCTGTGAGTACCTGAGAGGGAGGAAGTGAGACTACAGATAAGAGGGTGGTGAGCTCATGGCCACCTGCTATTCCTGGCATCCTAAACGCAGTGGGCAGGGCTGCCCTGCCAGTGCCCCACTTATCCCAGACGCCCCCTCTCCAGCTTCCCCTCACCAGTCCCTCAGACAGTTGCTGTTGGGCAGCTGAGGAAGGCTCATGTGCCTGGGTGTGGGGGGCTGGGGGTGAGGCTTCCAGGGAGGGCTTGGGGTGCTGAGCTGCGGGGCCCAGGAGGGTGGGTGACGAAGCTGTGTTCACCTGGCAGGTGCTGCGAAGATGCACTGTGGTGCGGGGACTCCAGGCTGGGGCGGCTACCTGCCGGCCTCGGTGTCCTGTGTCTGTGCCCGCAGGAGCCCGTGGGAGGGGTAGAGGGAGGCCCCCTGGACGCTGGGGAGA
>PVIC010004047.1:0-43106 GCA_004025085.1 Thryonomys swinderianus | reverse complement strand
GTATGTGGTTACCGGGGATCGAACTCAGGACCTTGCGCTTGCGAGGCAGGCGCCGGAACCACTGAGCTAACCCTCCAGCCCAGCACTGGCACTTCTTAAACCCTCGTGGAGTTTGTCTTTGCCCTGTGTGAACAAAGAGGAAAACTGAGGCATAGGGAAGTTAAGTAGCTTGCACAGGGCCCAGTGTAGATAGTGGCAGCGCTGGGATCTGACTCGGTCCTCTGGCTCTGGGGTTCTGGACCCGCTGCTGGGCGTTCTGGCCTTCGGTGCTTCTTTTGTGTGAAAGCCATTTTTTCCACCCATTACCTTTCCTTATTCCAAAGCTACTTCTGGGTGATTGGTTTGTTTTGGTTTTGGTTTTGAGATAGTGTCTTACTATGTGGTCCAGGCTGGCCTCAAACTGTGATGACCCTCCTGGCTCAGCCTCCTAAGTGCTGGGGTTACAGACGTGTCACCAGAGTCAGCTACTTCCTGTTTACTGTAAAGACATATTTTTTAAAAAGATACCTTTGACTGACATTTAGACAACCTCTGTATCACAGCGATGAGTGCCACAGTGGGACTGTCACTGTGAATATGCGTGATCCTTGTGTCTACTTCTCTCTGAGCTCTCCAGAGGCCTGTGCTGAGGGACTGTGTGGTGTAGGTGCCCATGTCCTCTGGTGTCAGGCTGGACATACAGCTTGCCTGGGCCGGGGTGGGGGCACCCCTGACGCCCTCGCCCTGTGCCTGGCCATCTTGTAATTTGACACCAGGAAATCCAGAGTGTCACCTGTCCACTGTAATCCATTTATTGCTCTTTGTGGGAAAGCTTGGAAAGTTCATAATGAAAATTTAGCAGTTGTGTGCAAGGCTCTCGCACAGCCCCTCCCCTGCACGTCAGCGAAGTGGATGGTCAGAGCCCACCCGCTGACGGTGGCTGGACCGCAGACCAGCTCCATCTCCCTCTGTGCCGGTTTCTTCTAGGCACGACTGTGAGGCTCTGTCTCACGCATAGGTCTTTTATA
The DNA here is from genome assembly GCA_004025085.1 of Thryonomys swinderianus. Lineage (NCBI taxonomy): Eukaryota > Metazoa > Chordata > Mammalia > Rodentia > Thryonomyidae > Thryonomys > Thryonomys swinderianus. The sequence goes on along the minus strand of PVIC010004047.1, from coordinate 42,099 downwards.
TGCAGACACGTTTATTGATGGCACTGGGAATTGAACTCAGGGCCTTTGCATTGAGCTATATCCATAGAACTTTTAAGGGTGTTTTTTTTTTTTGAGACAGGGTCTCACTTTGTAGTTCAGGCTGGCCCTGAGCTCACTATGGAGCCCAGGCAAGCCTGGAACTCAGCAATCCTCCTGGCTCTGCCTCCCGAGTGCTGGGATGACAGGTGTGGGCCACCACGCCCGGCACTGTGGTATGTGGTATTGATTGCTGGTGGGTGTGAGTCACCATTTAAGGGTATGTTTTTTGAGACAGGGTCTTGCTAAGTTGCCCAGGTGGTTTGAACTTGTGATCCTCCTGCTTCAGCCTCCCAGAGTGCTTGATCTGCAGGTGTAAACCACCACACCCTGACACCATATGCACTTTTAGTAGATTTTTTAAATGCAATTCTGATTTTTCATTAATTCCAATCAATCTTTTGAATCATTTTTTAAAAAAAATCTCAGCTATGTTTTTTTTAGTGTCTTCTATGGTCTTGCTCATCATTTTATTTAATTTATTTTAATGGTACTGGGGATTGAACTCAGGCCCTTGTGCATCCAGGGTAGGTGCAGTATCACTTTAGCTAAATTCTCAGCCCCCATATGCACTTTTAAAATAACTGATTTCTGGGACTTAGGGGGATAGCAATTGCCTAGCACATACAACCCCATAGGTTCAATCACTGGCACCTGCAGAGGACAAGAGACAAAATCCCTCACAGAAACCGGTTTCTTACAGCACCTATTGGATTTCGAGAAAAATGGGAAAGACAGCACCAAGGGTCCCCGTTAGTGCTGTACCTGGGTTTCCAATATTAGCTTCTTACCATGTACTGTGCCTCTGCTGCAGCAAATGAGCCAATATCGACACATTAGCATCAACCAGAGTCCGGGACTTCATGCACATTTCATTTCCTTAGTTCTTACCTATTGCCCTTTTTCTGTTGGATCTTATCCAAGATGCACTTTTAAAAACCCAATTTCTCAACATGGTATTGATGCAGTTTCATGGGAACGTGTTGCACATGTCTTACTTTGTAGGCCACGGAAATGGACCTTTGCCTGTGTGTCACACGGACGGATGTCCCTGCAGAACCCAGTGCTGGCACAAGGGAATCTGTGGCGTCCTTCCTGCAGTGGGGAGCGCCTGGCCAGGTTGTGGCCTCTCTGGTCATGGCTGTCTTCCCCGGACTGTGGTCAGGGGCAGGACTGCACCCTGTTTTAGGAAGCTGACCACGTGGGAAGCACCAGTGTCCCCTCATTGCTACCAGGCATGATTGCTTGGGCTGTGATCCCACGGAGTGTGTCTCAACAGCTGGACAAGGCCACCAGGGGGACAGAGCGTGGCTTCAGCAGGAAGAGGCCAGGCCTGGCTTTGCAGTCTTGGGCCAGCCCTACCATCTTCCAGAGCCTCTGTTTCCCTCTGGCCCCTCACGGGCTTGCTGGGAGGAGCAGTCAGGGCTTCACAGGGCAGTGATGATGAAGACCACAGGTTTAGACTTTAAGGATTGAACAGCCTCGTCTTAGTGCGAAGTGCACTACACTGAGCTGCGGCCCGGCCCTGGGCAGCCTTTCCTGACCAGCTCGACTACGCAGCCCGAGATGGTTCAGTTTCAAACAGCTGCTCTCATCTGGGGCTCTTTGCGAAGGGTTCATAGCCCCTCTGTGGCCTTTCACGGAAGGCTGAGAGCAGCGGCCCCGTGGACAGGATGTGTCTCCTCTCCGCAAGCCATTGAGAAATCCCCCTGGAAATCCTCCTTTGGCCCTGGCGCAGGCAGGCGAGAGAATCAAAGACAATGGGGAACCGAGGGCGCCTTTGTCTGGGCCGCCTAGGCTGGGGTCAGCCGATGGCTGCTGTGGATTTCTGCCCAGGGAGGCGAGGCGGTGAGTGCCCCGGGTGCTGCCCCCAGCCGCGGGGCTCCCTGGGACCCTCGCCGGTCTGCTCGCAGCTCCATACCTAGTGGAACAGGCGCCTTGGCTCCTTCTCCGGTGCAGATGTGGGTCTTGCACCCGCAGCTGCCTGGCCCCGGGACCCACCTGCAGCCACACTTCCCCTTCCTGAGACAGCCTCGCTTTGCCCCAGGGACCCCCTCAGCCTGATTATCAAGTTGGGGATCTGGGGAACTAGGTCCCCTGGCTCCAGGCTGGCAGTCAGGTGCCTTGCCCCACCCCCAGACTGTGGCGGCCTGTACCCCATTTCCCTGGGTCTGCTCCCTGACTTGGGGACCCCTTGTTTTCAAGCCGTGGTCCCTTCATTTTACTCTTCCACCCAGCAATTCTCAGTCCTTCTTGCCCTCTCTCTCCATGCAAGGCATGGAGTTTCAGCTGACCGTGACTCATAATTCAAGCTACTCAGGAGGCTGAAGTGAGAAGATCGTCAAACTCAAGCCCAGAGTGCAAAACTCTGGCTCAAGATAAAAAATCAGAAGGCCAGGGCCGGAGATTTAGCTCAGTGGTTCTGGCGCCTGCCTCGCAAGCCCAAGGCCCTGAGTGTGATCCCGGTAACCACATACAATGCTGGGCGTGGTGACTCACGCCCACCAGCCATCAATACCACATACCACAGTGCCAGTTGTGGTGGCTCACGCCTGTCATCCCAGCACTCGGAGGCAGAGGCAGGAGGATTGCTGATTTCCAGGCTTGCTTGAGCTACATAGTGAGCTCAGAGCCAGCCTGAACTACAAAGCGAGACCCTGTCTCAAAAAAAAAAAAAAAATCAGAAGGCCTGGGAACATAGACCAGTGGTAGACCCATGCTGATGACCAGGTCGGCCCTGCTTTGCACTCTGAGGGTGGCAGTGTGTCCTGCATTGGATGTGACCTGGCAGTGGCCTGTGGGTGAGGGGCCCGACACTGCTGAGCTTTGGGGCCTGCTGGGAGGCCCAGGTCACCTTCCTCAGAGCCCTGGGGCAGGCCTGCCGCTTCCGGTCACTGCTCTGCCGCTTGCTCAGAGGCTGAGTTCCTGGAAGGTGCCGGCTCCCTGCTCTCTGCTCCCAGGAAGCCACTGCAGGAATGGAGGCAAGACAAGGGTCGGCCCGCCCAAGTGACTCACTTGGGAATGGCCCAGGCTGTGGCCTCCACCCCTCCCCCAATTGAGGGGTGGAGCCAGACAGGCAGTGGGTGGGGCAGGCAGGCGGGGGAGGCCTGCCCTGACCACCCCTTATTGGAAGGCCCAACTGTGTGGCTCCTGTGTGCCTCAGTTTCCTCATGGAGCAGAGGGTTAGGATGTGAGGCAGGCAGGGTGGGTGGGTGGGGACTCCCCTTCAGCCGCACTGGACTCACAGCCCCCAAAGCCTCTACCCCACCCCCACAAGCATGCAGGACAGCTGGCCACGCTGTGACACTGGCTAGCCGCAGCCATCTGTGCCTCCGCCTCCGCCTCCTAGGTCTGGCTTGGGCAGTTGGAGCTGAGACCCCAGGAAGGTGCACGGAGAGCTGTATGAGTGGCAGAGGCCTGGGGACGTCCTGGCCCCTGCCGGTGCCCACAGGAAGGTGGGTGGCAGTGGGCGGGGGTACTCCCTGCCTGCCCAGAGCCCTTGCTCTCGGCTGGAGCCCGGCCGCTTCTCGGCTCTGCAAGGGGACGTGTGGCCGCACTAGGTTCCAAGGCGCTGGGCAGGGCCCCCCCTGATTCTGAGGGCAGTGTGGAGCCTGACTTGGGGGGGCACAGGGCAGGCGGACGTGTGTGTTCACGTGGTGCACAGCACCCTTTGGTGAGTGGCAGGTGTGCGCCCTGCACCACCCTGTCACTGTGTGTGCGCGGCCCGAAGCCTCCTGTCGCCCCGCCCTGCCGCAGAGAGGCCCTGCCCTCCCTCCCCGTCTGGTTTTGCTTTGGACCTTTGTAAACACTCCGGAGGGACTGCTGGGACTGCTGGGCCATCGGTGGCTCTCGGCACAGCTTTGAGCGTATTACGCGTAATTGGGAGAGGGACGGCCTCATTTCCTTTCTTCCAAACGCCGGTCCCAGCTCCCCCAGGAGCAGTGCCGGCTCTTCAGGCCCTTCCCGCTGACACACTGACGGCCCCACAGTTGTGACCTTGCCCATGGGGACTCCAGGTGACAGGTAGCCGCTGTCCAGCCTCTGTCCCTCCACACTCCGCTGGTGCCTGCAGAGGCACCTGCTGCCCCCACAGTGGCCACGTGAGAGCCTGCCCGGAGCCCACAACCGCTCTTCATGGTTTTTCCACAGTGCCAAGGCAGATGGCAGCGAGTGTCCTCTGTGTGGTGTCCCTGTGGCGTCCTGCGTCCCACACCCTGTGGAACCTGCTTAGCCTGAAGAGGAGGAAAAGCGGCCCTGGGGACAACCAGGGAGACCCATGTGACCTGCCATTGTGATTGGGTTCCTGGTGCCCAGTGTCCCTGCCCTGAACCTGGGTTGCCTCAGCTGTGATGTGGCTCAGGACCCTCTCATGGTGCTGGGCAGGGCCAGGGGGACAGGCAGCAGCGTGTGCTGGACCTTCAGGGCACAGTGGTACAGCTGCGTGTCCACCATGCACACTGAGCTCCTTGGGGGGCCCGTGTGCTGACCAGGGAGGGGACAGTTGGGGGCCGCTGGCCACTGGCATTTACTGCTTTCCACTGTGTGCCCAGGCAGCCAGAGGGAGGGGGAGAGCCAATCCTGAGTGGGAAAGGGCTGTGACAAAGGAAGGCACCCGGGGCAGGGTGAGCTAGGAGAATTCCTGCCTTGCTGTGTTACCTGGGCCACCGCGCTCAACCCCTCTGGGCTCAAATGCCTGTAGATTGAGGTGACTGATAGTCCTTCCCCCCTCCTCCATGTCCCCAGGGTGTTGTAAGAAGATTGGAAACTAGAAGGGGCCCTGGCAGCTGTTTGCTGGGGAAGGGGAAGGGGTACACTTGAGACCCCTGAAAGGGGTGGAGGCAGGGCTCCCTCACACCCCAGCAGCCAGAGAAGGGAGGCTCCTGGTTCTCCGTATGGCCTCTCCGGTCCTCGGAGGGAAGCCTTCGGGACCAGAGCTGCTCGCAGAAGGGGCAGATGACACTGGCTGTCCTGGGGAGACAACAGAGATCCCACTGCCTGGCACAGGTGGATGTGGCCTGTTTACACCTGGGATGTGCCCAGGGATCCCTTGTGGGACAGAGCGTTATGATCTTACTGAGAACCGTCCCCTGGGGACGTGCGTGGATCGCCCAGCTGGTGGCTACAGCTGGTCTTGTGATGCAGAGTGACCCCTGGACTGGGGGGGAGGGGCCCCCTCTGCCTGAAGTATCAGGCTCCGTCCTGGTGTCCCCTGCCCCAGCCTGGGGCCAGGAGACACAGACTGTCTGTGGGGCCAGCCCCCACCTGGAAGGGGCTCCATTTAACTTGTCTCCTTTGATCTCTGGCCTTGGTGATGGGGAGGCCACAGGGTGGGTGGGGAAGCTTGAGTCCTGGGCACATAGCTGCAGGCGGGCACGTGCTGGGCAGTGCATGGCGGCCCCTTTCCAGGAGGACAGTATGCTGTTGCCCTCGCTTGACCCACTTCCTGTGGTGCTGGGAGCTGACATTTTGTACTGCTTTGATCTTGTGGGACAAATTTTTTTTTTTTTTTTGGGACAAATTTTGCCTTTTCCCAGTCTTGTGTCAACCCCGGGTGCGTTATCCACAGATGGGCTGCCGCTCACTAAGGTGATTTCTGGATGCTGGTCCCCTCAGTGATTGGGTCTCCAGAGCCCTGCTGTCCGAGGGGACCCGGGCTCTCCCGAGGTCTCTGCCACTCCTTGGCACAGTCCATGCTGCCCAGTGCCCACCCAGCACCCTCATGTCTGTGCCGACTGAGGCTGGAAGCCCCACTCTGCTGAAGGCTTTTGAGCCAGGCAGCTGGGCAGGACAGGGCCAGAGCATGGTGTGATGCCGGTTAGACCTGAAGGAGAGGGGGTCTCCAGGGCGGCCTCCGCTCTGTGACCTGACCTTTCCCTCACTTACCAGGGTCTTGGTGTGAAAATGGGGTGACCACGGGGTGACTGTTCCACTAAGCACGTTTCAGGGCCATCCTGGTGAAGATCAGCTCAGGCTCCTTCACCTCCCACTGTCTGCTCTGCTCGCAGGGGTCCTACGCCGAGGCGGGGTCGTGCCCAGGTCGCAGAACCACAGTCCAGGGCAGGGGGACCCGTGCATGGCCCTGGTGGGCTTCCGCCGCCTTCCCTGCTCCTTATCTCCCGCATTCCCTGCATTCCTGCGCCTCTTCCTGAGCGGCTCCTCACTCTGTCGGCCTCCTCCTCACCGCCCCGGGCAGGGCCTGCCAGCGACACTGTGCAGCTCCCCTAGCCTGGGTGGGTGGGGCCGGCCCGGGCTGCTCTGGGGGGCAGCCCGGCTGAGGCTGCCAGGGAGAGACTGGCCCAAGATCGGATCTCCCTGCTTCTGGCTTGGGCCCAGTGGCAAATCCCCAGAGCAGTTTCTCATCTTGATCTGGCTTTCCCTGGGGGCCAGGCCTGCCAGGCCTGGAGGGTTGGTGGCAGGTTAGAGCCAGCTGGGTCGCTTCCCAGTGAGTCCCAGGTGAGGTGGGTAACTGGGACCAGTAGGGCCCAGCAGGTGCAGGTGCTGTCTCCGGAGCTGGCATCGAGCCGTGCCCTTCTGCTGGTGCTCATGTCCGGTCCAGATGGTGGGTTCTAAATGGCCGCTCCTCAAAGCACCCATCCCTGTCTATTCTTCCTGCCCCAGGAAGATGTGGGGTGAACTCAGCAGCGGCGTCTGGACAACCCCAGCTGCCCCTTACCTGACCCTCAGCTTGGAGAGACCCCGGTGGTGGTGCAGGTGTTCACGGGCCAGAAGTCCCAAGCACTTGTGAGGGTCCCCCGTGGTACAGGGTGCGCCGTGGCCCTCCAGGGTGGCAGCAGCTGCAGGGCTGGCAAGCGTGGCATGCGAGCTGGGTCTCTCTGCCTCCGAGTGCCCCGGACATGCCAACACAGTCTTCGTCCCTTCTTGTTTCAGCACCAGCCTGTGCTCATGGCGTCTGTGGTCACTGCTGCTCCCCTGGCTCAGGTCCTGGTCTCTGGCTCTGAGTCCCCTCTGTAGGGTGGGCAGGGCGGGCTGAGTGCTGGACTTCAGGCTGAGATGGGCAGCAGCCCTGCGTCCCTGACGCCCAAAGCCATTCGCCACAGCCAGTGTCTGTGTGACGAGCTGAGGGGAGGGGATGGCATCAGGCGTTACAGCCCATGTGGAGGAAGGCGTGGCTGCCCTGGGGATGAGGGGGCTTTCCAGACACTGTGAGGGCGCCCATGGGGCCACTGTGGCCCTGCCAGGGCTTGAGAGGGTCTTTGGGGCCCTTGACCGCTGCCTCTGACTTCTAGGCTTTGGGGCGGGGTTAGGGTTGGGGTTAGGGTCTGTGTTCTGGGATCCAGCCCGGGAGCTGTTGGCCTCACTCTTTGGCGATGGGGACGGCACGTGCCCTTGCCTGGAATCTTCCCATCGCCAGCTCCATACCCTGTGTGTGAGATTCAGCTTCCCATCCATGTTCTTCTCCGTGGACTCCCCTGGCATCATAAATCTTGTAGCATACAGTGAGGAAGACAAAAATCCAAGTTGATACAAAGATCTGTTCATGCCGGTTACCATGTTCGGTCTCCCTGTCGCCCCCGCCTTGGCCTGCAGTGACCTATCTCTGGGCTTCTCCTTGTCTTTCCGTCCTGAGACACGGCTCTGTGGTGCAGGTTTGTCACGCACAGCTCTGAGAGGCACTTGGTAAGGCTGGGTAGTCTTTCGTGTTGTACTGTGGCCTCGATTGTTCCAGCAGCTCCAGCGGCTGGGGCCACGGCTGAGAAGATCAGCGTCCAGATGAAGTGACCCTGGTGCTGCAGGTCCTTCGCTCGCTCAGGGGTGCGGCCGACCCCCGCCCCGGAGACTGCTGACCTTTCTGTCTGGCCTAAGGACCGCCCACGGTCCTGGCCCCTCAGTTCCTGACTCCCCGTGCTGGCTCTCACCACCCTGAAGCCTCAGCCTGCTACAGCTGTATCCCTTTCCTGCCCCTTAAAGAAGGGGCCCGGAGGCCTGGCCCACTGTGTCCCCTGCTGCCTGGGGCTCCTCCTCAGGCCTGCTCTGGCTCCTGCTGGGATCTGTGCTCTATAGAGCAGGCTGACAAGGCACTGGGAGGGCAGTACACTGGGCCCGGGGCCTCCACCGGGGAGCCCTGGTCTGCAGAGGAAGCGGCCCACAGGGCCTCCCTGTCGCTGGGCTCTGGGTTCACTGGACTTGGCTGGGGTGCCTCCTCCTCGCAGGGGCGGGGTGCGGTGGGAGGGAGGAGGTGTGAAGGTGCTCAGAGCAGACTCAGGCTGAGCAGGTTTCCTGCCTGTGGGACCCTGGTCTCGGGAAGGCCCAGGCACTCCTGGCTCCGTCCATGCGGAGAATCCTCTGTGTGGAGTCCTCCCCGCACACCTCTGCTGGGGATCGCTGATGGCTGCGTGTCCACGCCTGTCCCTTGCTCGGCGGAGGTGCTGCTGAGGGCAGGTGTGCAGAGTGAGAAGCTGGAAGCAAACGCCCTGGCCGAGGCGCTTGGGGCTGTGTGGTTCCCATTTGAGGCTGGACTCCTCTCTGGCCTGGGGGATTTTATTTTTTTCGAGACTGTGGGTTTTTGTCCCCACACCAGGGACCAGGCTGTCATCACATAGATCCCGGCGGTGGGAGGGGCGCTGCCAGGGGCCAGGGAGTTGGCACAGGTGTCCTGGGGACCGGCTGGAGCACTGTGCGAAGCAGCTCAGCCAGCTCTGCGGGCCCAGCAGCCTGTGAGTTTTGAAGACAAAGGTGCTTTTACAACCTGAATTCTGTGACACATGGTTCCGTTTCCTGGTTCTAACCTGCTTATTACTAGGAAAGGAAATTTTGGATCTTTCTTGGCTGCATCCCAGGGTTCTTATTCCTTTATTACCAGTGAAGGGGTTGCTGGGTTTGGTGGCTTGTGACTTAGGCCAGCTACTCGGGGGCAGAGGCTGGAGGGCTGTTGGGACTTGGGAGGTAGTGGCAAAACCTTCATTTCAATGAAAAGAAGCAGGGCAGGAGATTTAGCTCAGTGGTTCCAGCACCTGCCCAGCAAGCACAAGGTCCTAAATTCGATCCCCGGTAACCACATACAATAGTACCAGGCATGGTGACTCACGCCCACCAGCAATCAGTACCACATACTACAGTGCTGGGCGTGGTGGCTCATGCCTGTCATCCCAGCACTCGGGAGGCAGAGGCAGGAGGATTGCTGAGTTCGAGGCTTGCCTGGGCTACATAGTGAACTCAGGGCCAGCCTGAACTACAAAGCGAGACCCTGTCTCAAAAAAAAAAAAAAAAAAAGAAAGAAATCAATGAAATGAAGCAGTTGCCAGGGCTTGGCAGGGGGCACAGTGGAGACACAGGCTAAAGTTGGGATCTTGGGATCTGATCCCCTTACCCCGTCCCCCTCCCGCAGCCTTTCTCTGCAGCAGACTCATTCCAGGATCCCTTGGTTAGAGCACCTGGGTATCTGGGCTGCGCTGGGCGTGGCCTTAGGGGAAGGCGCATGCACGGCTCCGCCCCCATCATTCTGTCCGGCTGCGACTAATTGGTCTCTATCTCTGTCCATCCACAGCCGCTGACACCTGACAGAAGTCACGTTTCCTGCGCCCTTTTCTGAGTCTGTTTCTGGCTCCTGGCCAAACCACTAATAACAACACAAGGCAGAGTAATCCTTGTTTGTGGCTATGAGGCCTGGTCTGCCCTGCCCCTGCGCCCAGGGCTTCCCAGCTTCCTCCCCAGGGGAGCCCTCTTGACCTCCTTCTTTGCAACACCCCTCCCCTGAGCAGTCTTCGAATCCTCGCCTGACCTCCCCTGCCAGCCCGGGCAAGGGTGGCCACAGAAAAGCCCTGGGGGTGGTGCCCCTGGGGAGGCAGAGGAGGTGGGAGAGGCTGGGAACCCAGGGCTTGGTCTCCCCAGCCCACCTGGACTAGTGGCTGCCACGTGGGACTGGGGACATCCACAGGCTGCCCCAGCCCAGCCGCCGTGCAAGGGGCCACTGCGAGCCTGCTGACCCGCCCCGGTGACAGTGGGTTAGCACTGAGGTCTGGGCCGTGGACACAGTGGAGTGGCCACAGGAGAGGGTGGGGAGAGGGTGGTCTCCCCAGGTTGCGTGGACCTAGTCCAGGGGACTAGACAGGGAAGGGCTATGCTTTGGGGAAGGGGAGGACACAGACACCCCTAGAGCCATTTGCCTGGATCGCAAAGTGAGTTTGTATCGCCTGTGTCTGTCCTGCCTGCGTCCGGCCGGCAAGAACTGGACTCTGCCCTTATGAGCTCCTGGCACCCTCTCTGTGTCTACCGGAAGAACTTGTCTGATTCCTGGGTGAACCAGGGCCCTACTGTAGTTCTGTGACTCTCAGCAGGTGCCGTGCCAGCTCATCACCGTGCACAATACCCCAGCGCTGGGCCAGAGTGGCCACAGGGTGACCCGTGCTGCGCAGGAGCAAGCATGCCCTCCCAAGTGCCTCTCTTGTCCCTCCGCCCGTGCAGGTCGGGACCGGGCTGCTGCCTGCTTCCTGGCTGGCACCCAGCTTGGCCGCAAGACGGCAGAGGGGCTCGGGGTCTCTTGGCCTGAGCTCTGCCTTTGACTTCCTGTTGTGTTGGACACTATGGAGGCAGCACCACTGTGGGCGATGGAGGTAGTTACACCAGTACGCAGAGCCTTAGTTTCCCTGTCTGTAAAATGGGCTGTGGCCGCGTTTGCTGCCCAGGTCTGAGATGATCCTCGCTGGCACAGTGCTTGGTTCATGGGTATTAGCAGTACAGTGACTGTCAGGAGCGAGCCTTCTACAGAGCTGGCACCCAGAGAAGACCAGTTTCCTTTGTTAAGTAGCATTCAGAGTGGCTGGGGAGCTTGTGGCTGCATCTTTTGCAGCTCTGCCACGATGCCCATTTGCTGCCAGCCTTGTGCCTTTGAGTCGGTGGCCATCAGCACCCAGGTTGCCGGGGGCCACGTTCCAACAGCTCACTGGGTCGCCGGGCTCGGGACGGAGCAGCTGGTGTGGCACACACACAGCAACAGCTGCCCACTCTCGCCTTGAGCCGGGCTCCGCCAGCCTGTGCTCATCTGTCACAGTGCCCCTCGTCAGCGTCCTTGTGCCCACCCTTCCTGGCCCGCTGTTGGTGTTCGTGGCTGTCCCTGTCTTGGCTGCTAGGTGGGGTGTCTAGCAGAGGCTCCTCCGACAGGCAGACGAGGGTGCCAGGCACCAGCTGGTCCTTCTGGGTCCTGGGTCACTCCCGAACTCACTGATGTCCCGCAGGCTTTGCTTAGAGCGGGTGCCATGCATCTGAGTTTAGGGCCACCAGGGCCCCTTTCTGCACATCCTCCTCCCTGCACAGTGCCGGCGTGGCACGCAGCGCTGGCCCTCCAGGCCCAGGTCCCACTGCCGGGGAGCCTGGCTCACAGCCGAGCCTCACGGTTGTGGGGGAGGAGGGGACCCCTCAGATGTCCCCATAAGCGCTGCCCTCAGAGAGTGACCTCTTTTTTGCTTTTGAGACAGGGTCTCGCTTTGTAGTTCAGGCTGGCCCTGAGCTCACTATGGTGCCCAGGCAAGCCGCCGCGAACTTAGCAATCCTCCTGTCTCTGCCTCCCGAGTGCTGGGATGACAGGCGTGAGCCACCACGTCCGGCATTGTGGTATGGGGTGTTGATTGTTGGTGGGCGTGTCTCCACACCCAGCATTCTATGTGGTTACCGGGGATCGAACTCAGGACCTTGCACTTGCGAGGCAGGCGCCGGAACCACTGAGCTAACCCTCCGGCCCCAGAGAGTGACCTCTTGTCCCCAGTCCTGTGGCTGGATGGACCAGGCGAGGTTCGTGCAGGAGCCTGGGGGCCAAGGACCCGAGAACAGGGCACCATCCACTGTGCTGTTGTTGCTGCCAGCTGCTGTTGGCAAAGCCAGTTAGGGACAGTGAGGTTGGTGGCCTGTGACTAAATCCGAGTGCAGCCGCTTGGTTGCGCGATCTGAGGCCAGTTAGTGCCTGGAGGGCCATCTCCTGTCTCCTTTGAAGGTGGCTGGTAACCTTTGGTGGCAGCTGCCACCCCGTGGGTTCCCAAGCGTCCCGAGCATTCAGCAGATAGGCATCCTTTCTTCTTCCCGTGCCCGGGGGCTCGCCACCCTGTCCACAGTTCCTCCAAGCTGAGTTTACACCCTGCCTTTCTGTAAAGAAAATTTAATTTTGAGGCTGCTGAGGACACTTACAAGGCTACATTTTGGGGCACTCTGGGAGGCAGAGGCAGGACTATCTCAAGTTCAAGTCCAGCCAGGCAACTTAGTAGATTATTGAGATCCTGTCTCAAAGTAAAAAAAAATTTTTTTTAATGTTTTTTCTTTTTGTTTTGGCGGTACTGAGGATTGAACTTGGGTTCTTGTGCTTCTAAGGCAGGTGTGCTACCAGTTGAGCTAACTCCCTACCCCTTTTATGTTTTTTTTTTTTTTTGAGACAGGGTCTCACTTTATAGTTCAGGCTAGCCCTGAGCTCACTCTGTAGCCCAGGCAAGCCTTGAACTCAGCAATCCTCCTGCCTCTGCCTCCTGAGTGCTGGGATGACAGGCGTGAGCCACCACGCCCGGCACTGTGGTATGTGGTATTGATGGCTGGTGGGCGTGAGTCACCACGCCCAGCATTGTATGTGGTTACCGGGGATCGAACTCAGGACCTTGCGCTTGCGAGGCAGGCGCCGGAATGGGGATACAGTGCAGTGCAAAGGCCTGGGCTCTGGTGTGAGACAGGCCCGAGCAGTAGGGCCTCTGCTTCTGCCTTATGCCAGCCATGATGGGTGCTGGCTCAGGGGGCTCTGTCAGCTGTGAAGGCCGCTGGCACGCAACTGTCCAGAAGAGCTGGAAGCACACGGGGAGGGGCCGGCTTGCTCACGGGCCGTCCTGGAGGACAGTGTGTCAGAGCGCAGATTCCTCTCTGTGGGCCCAGCCCCGCCTGTGCATGGGCCCAGGCATGTGGGTGTGTCCTGCTGCTGTGGCTTGTGGAAGCCCTTGCGGGCGGGCCGTGGCTGGCCTGGGGGATGCAGATCTCCCTGGGAGACGGGCAGCTGGGTGCACTCCGTGGCGAATGGCGGCCGATCCGGTCCCTGTGGCAGGCAGCTGGGTGGGTGATCTCTAGGCAGTTGCAGAGGCACAGACCCTTCAGCTACAATCCCACTGCGGGCACTCTGCCCTCTGGGGGAGCTGGCACACTTGCCAATGGCCTGTGCCCAGGCTGCCCAGGCAGACAGGGCCTGAAGTGGCCACGCGTGGTTACGGCCCAGGCAGGGGTCCACAGCAGAGGACAGGGCCCGCCCCATGGGGCCCACCTGCTCCCGAGCGAGCCACTCTACAGGCCGTCCCTGTCTACGAGAAAGCGCCGGGCGCTGGCACACGGAGCCCTGCACAGCCCACGGCGGGGGTGATTTATGTCTGCCGGCTGGCGAGCTCCGCACTGTTGTCTGCTGCCAGCATCGTGGGAAGCGCAGTGCCTGGCGTCCTCCTGCCATGCTGCCCCCCCCGCCCCCGTTGCCGCCTGGGCTCCTGCAAGTGCAGCCTCCTGTGCTGACTCCGCCTGTCCCCCGGGGAGTCACCTGCCCCAGGTGCTTCAGCGGGTCCAGCTGCGCTGGGTGCCACCTGTGCTGTGAGCTTGCGAGCAGGAGGCCGTGGGGCAGGGGCAGCACAGGGGGTGTGTGGTTTGAGCCAGTTCCCGGGTCCCCTGCCTGAGTCTCTTCAGGGGCCGACAGCATGAGCGATTGGCTTGCAGGGGCCAGCCAGCCACGCTGTGCCATATGGCAGAGCCATTGTTGACCACACAAAAGATGGAGTGCGGCGGGCAGGGCCGGGGCGAAGGAGTGGACAGGGGAGCTGGAGAAGGGTGCCCGGCCTCCTGGCACACACCCTGCCGCTGAGCACCCGTTTGTCTCTGGCACACTGGGCACTTCCGGTCTACTCGTTGCTTCCCGGGCTGGGGCCGGTGCCCTGAGCGTGGCTCTCCACGCCCCAGGATCTTCTGCCGAACACTTACTTGACTTGAAATCGCTCCTGGTTCCGAGCTGATTTATGACTCTGCTAAGATGCAAAGGCAGTTTTATGTGCTAGGTAATTAAGTGGCATTATGGATGGCTCGAGAGGAAGTGGCTGCTGTTTTAATAATTGAAATAAATGACCCCTTGACGGTTTCTCGGCTCGATACTGCTTTCCCTCCGTGTCAAGACCCTGGCAGAATGGGTGTGAAGTTTGGGCATCCCTGTGGTGCACACTTGTGCATATGCTCGAGTGTGTACCTGAGTGTACACCACACACCTGTGTGTGCGAGTGTGCCCATAAGGGCTGCCAGTGAGTGACCTCTTGTCTCCTCCGAACGCTCAGGGCACCATCACTGGTTGAGGTCCAGATTCCCTCTCCTTGTACCTGAGGCTGGCTGGGTTTTGGTGCAGCCCCCATGTGAAACCCCAACTCTGGCCCCTGGTGGCTGGCTTGGTGCCCAAGTCTGGCGGCTCCGCAGGCAGGGCCGGTGGCTGGCCGCTGAGAGCGCAGTGCTGAGCTTGGGCCCAGGCAGAGTTCCTGTGCTGGGCCGGCCAAGCTCCCTCAGCCGGCGGTCTTGGTTGTGTGTTCTGCCCACGAGTCCCAGGTGGTGCCCTCCTGCCCAGCACCCCACCCGTGCTGTGACTCCTGGAGGGCGGCAGAAGGGAATCCCAGGCAGAGACATGTCCTGCCCACGGTGTAGCGGGCCTGCCATCGCACAGGGCTCTGGTGCCACCCTGCAGCTTCAGAGCGCTCCCTGCCCCCCACCCCCAGTCTGCCCGCAGGGGTACAGCTTTGGTCCTCTGGCCCTGGGGTTCATAGCCTCTCCTTGCCGACCTCCCTGGCCCTGGTGTCTTCCTGAGCAGTTTTTTGTTTTCTTGCTTTTTGCGGTGCTGGGGATGGAGCCCAGGACCCAGCAGACAGGCAGTCGCTGCTCAGCCACTGAGCTGCACACCCTCCTACCCTGAGCGTCTTTTTAAGCCGCCTAAATGGAGTCCCGTGGAGTTGTTTGGTTGCCAGGGTAACTCGCCCAAGCTGGCCAGCTCCCAGTGCTCAGATGTCCCCGACGTGCTTAATTCTATGGCTGGGCCTGGGAAGGTTGCTCCTGGGTAGTCTAGCTTTCTGAATGACCCAGGCTCTCCGGGGATGGTCACCGGACAGGGAGCTCACTCCGTGTCCCTGCACTGTCCTCAGCCTGCAGAAGGGGCTGCTGGTGCAGAGCTCTTCCGCGGTGGTGGGGCCTGAGCTGACTGGGCTGGGACTTTGGGAGCGGATCGGGAAGGCCTGGAAGTCCCGAAGACCCTGGTGTGGTGGAGTGGGCCCTGGGGCCACACAGCCCCTGGGTCAGGGGAGCTGGCCTGCCTGCAGGCTGCTGGGACTCTCGCTCACTGCAGAGGCCCCAGATGGCCCCCGTGAACTGCAGGCACCCCAGGGCTGCCCACCCGCTTCGCACGCCGCTTCCCATGCCGAGTGAGGTGGGCTGAGCTTAAAGTGACCAATTGAGAAAGACAGAATGAGGTCACGTCGCGGAGACTCCAGAGCGGGGACAGGGAGCCCCGGAGGCCCTGGAGCGGAGGAGGTGGGGCCTGGGGTGGGTCCCCGCTCGCTGACTGGGGTGACATGGAGCTGCTCCTCAGGCTGTGGCCTGCCCCTGCACCTGGGGACCCTTTGCCATCTGCACACACAGGAACTTAGGGAAGAGTGCCTTGGGGGAGGTCTCAGCAAGGGGGGCCTTGCGCTGCCCTGCCCCAGTGCCAGTGCAGGGCCGTGGGACTGGCCTGGTTTCCAGTGGGGCTAGGCTCCAACTCCTGGCACCCGGGGCCACCTATGTGGTGGCAGGTGATGGGTTTTACAGGGGCGGGCATCCTGGTGCCTGGAGGGAACAGGTTCGGGCTGGTCTGGAGGACTGGGCATCCCGAGGCTGGGTCTCTTTGCCCAGTTTGGGGTCTTTCCATGTCTCCCTGTCAAAGGCCCTTCTGCAGGGGCCGGGGCTGTGCTGCGTCAGGCAGGTCTAGGGGTGACCTCTGTCTCCCCCTGCCCTCAATGTCACCCCATTCTGTATTTCTCAGGCTGGAAACTCTGAAGGGGAGAGTTCCCCTTGGCAGAAGCTGGGCTGGGTAGAGGGCTCTGGGCTGTTGTCCCTGCCCAGCGGCCCTGGGCACCTCTGACCCTGTGTGGAAGGGGTCATTTTCTGCTAGGCCAGAGGATCGCTTTGAGTTTGAGGCCAACCTGGGTGACATAGTGAGTTCAAGGCCCATGTGAATTTAAAAAGAAGGATGCTGTGGTTTAGATCTAAAATGACCCCCAAAAGTCTCATGTCTGGAGGTATGTCTGGGCTGTCCCCAGCTCCTCCCTGGCCTTCACAGTATGGGCACTTTGCTCCCTGAGGCCCTTCTACCACACTGCTTCTGTCTTGGAGCCACTGACCATGGACCAAACCCACAGAAACTCTGAGCCTACATAAACCCGTCCTGTAGGTGTCACGTGGCCTGTATTTGTCCTGGCAACAGGACCCAGGATGGAGGGCTCTGTATACCTTCACCTAGAGCTGCCACTGGCGCTGGGCCTCCTCATTCACTGTCTCAGGACTTTTTTCTTTCCTCCCTGAGCCGTTGGCAGTGGGACATCCCTTTCACTCACGTGCTTGGGTGTGCTTCTTAGAGCAGGGACTTCCGTGTACACAGCGATGTGACAGAGCTGGGGACAGGTCACTTCTCAGGCCCATCTTGCCTGGCTGGGGTATTCACGATGGTTTATCTCCAGCCTCAGGGCCACAGGTGGTAGCCTCTGCCTTCACCCTCCAAACTTACCACCCTCTGCCCTTTTCTGTTGACATTTCAGGGACAGTTTTGAACAGCACAGACTGAGGCTGTAGGAGAAGCATGTGGTCGAGCTCTGTGCTTGGGTTAGGAACAGCCTGGAAGGGGAGCGGTCCCTTGGGGCCACCTGAGTGGTACCAGTCTTGCTGGGCACCCTGGTGCACTGGTTAGGCAGTGCCCAGTGGAAAGCTTGCTGCAGATATCTGTAAATAATGATGTACCATGGTGGGCACTTGGAGATGGTGTGGATCTCTTTGTGGTATTTTTTGCAGTGCTGGGGATGGAACCCAGGCCTGGTCCCTGCTGGGCACACGTGAACCCACCCTGCCAGCTCCGTGCAGCCACCTCAGTCTCAGAGGCTGATGACCAGTCTGGTGGCGATGGTGGACCCCTAATTCCATCCATCCTCTTGCATGTATTGGCTGGCAGCCATGTGGCGACCTGTGTATGGGTAATTTGAAGAAAATCAATGTGGGCTCATCAAATAGGGGTTTTATTTTATCCAATGAGGCTGCCATCCCTGGCTTTCACTGTCAGGCTCACTGACACCTGGCCAGGACAGACGGCTGGCTGTGTGTCCCGGCGAGAAGGACTGGTGCCGCAGGTGTCTGTCCTCCTCTGGTTTCTCTGGCCTTGGCCTCTGGGGGGTCCTGACACCTGCAGGTCCCGCTCACCCCGTGGCTGGGAGAGCTGGGCACAGGTCACTTGTCAGGCCCACCCGTGGTTCTAAGCGCCCCTCCCATGGCCTTGTGTGTCTTCCCTGCGGGGACAGGGCTCGGCCGTTCTGTCACCTGTGGTGTGATGCCGACCTGCCCCTCCCGCCTCACCCTGCGGGGTGTTCCTGCGAGATCCAGGCCTGTTTGCTCTCGCTGGTAACCAAACACTGACCTCACCCTGGCACCGCTCTCCGACCTTTGGGTCGGTTCTGCTTCGTTTCTTTCTCAAAGCCACACAGCCCATGGCAGGTACTGGGCCTACCGCCTCCTGGAGCCATGCCCACCTGTGCCCACCTGTGTGAGCTGGAGGGCTCCTCGGAGCTGTCATGACTCCCTTGAGATCCAGGGCGGGAATGTGCTCAGGGTCACACTGGAGGTGTGAGGAGGTGGCCGGCCAGCCCTTGAGCCCACCACCTGGCACACGGACTTGTCTGTGCCCCTCTCCCGGGCGTCCTCTGCACCTCTGGGCCGGAGCTTGACCCCAGGGACTGTGTCAGACCTGGCGGGGTCCTCATTGGACCACGGGGCCCTGACCCAGCTCCGTGTGGGGCTCCGTGCGGCGAGAGGTGCCATGGCTGCGGGAGAGTGGGCAGCAGGGTTCTCAGCCCCGGCCCTGCAGTGGGGCCTCAGGCTGCCGGGGCTCACAGAGCCCCGAGGCCACCCCCGTCAGAACCATTCTGGGGTGCAGGGCCATGTCTGCAGGGGCTGCGCTGGGCTGGGAGGCCGGTGCACCTGTGGCTGGCACCTCTGGGTGCTTGGACAGGAGGTGGTGCAGGCAGCGGGGTTGACCCTCTGGCAGGCACAGGTGGGCAGGTGGCCCACGGCCAGCCTGGCTAAGCGTCTCCTCTCCCAGGGCCCAGAGCTAGTAGTGGACAGCGTGGCAGTCCCTCTGCTCTTGTGTCTGCCAACCTCTGGCAGGGAGATGGTGGCATAGCCTGGCGGTAGCTTCTGAGAGTGGGCCTGCCCCATCTGGGCCACGCCCCGGCTCTGGGCGCAGCTCCCCAGCCAGCCGGGGCCTCCCCTCCTGCCCACGCAGTCCATGGCGGCTGTGAGGCCACCTTTGTTTCTTTTTCTTCTCTTTATTTCTTTTTGGTGGTACTAGGGATTAAACCTAGGGCCTTTGCACTAAGCTACATCCCCAGACCTCTGATTTATTTTTTGGGGGTGTCTCTGTTTGTTTATGTACTTATTTAGGTTCAGAGCTTGAACTCGGGACCCTTTGACTGCCAGGCAGGCACCAGAACCACTGAGCTAAATCCCCAGCCCTCCCAGACTTTTTTGAGACACAGTCTCACTAAGTTGCTGGGCTCAAACATGGAATCCTCCTGCCTCCCTCTCCCAGAATGCTGGAGTCACAGGCAAAGGTTTGCTTTCCGATGGACGAGTCAGGTTCAGATCCCCCGATTTTCTGAGGGGTGCTCCTGAGAAGGAGGGCCTCCCTGCCAGGCGAGGCCCAGACCCAGGCTCCGGGGCCATCCTCCGGCGTCAGGTGAGGAATCAGCACCCCAGCCGGGTGTGAACCTGGAGCTTGTCCTGGTGCAGACTGGGGAAGGACCTCAGGGAAGACTGTGAACCCCATCGGCCCTCCGCTGGCGCAGGTGTTACAGAACTGTCCCACGTCCCTCCCCAGCTGAGAACACCAAGAGGTTCAGAGATGCTGAGTCACTGCTGGAGGTCACACAGCTGCCAAGCAGGGTGGCATTTCCGTGAACTTCGCGGACCTACTGCTCGTCCTGTGGGGACCTGGGTCCCTCCTCCACTGAGGGCCACCCCAGGCCATGCCTGGTGCCCCATGGTGATGAAGTCCCTGGCCAGCAAGACCCTGGGTTCCTGGTTCAACCCTACTTTGTGTCACCCACAGATGGCACAGTGCCAAGAGCTGTGCTGGAGGTCAGGGTTTCTTAAGCCCTGCCCGAGGCTGGAAGGTTGATTTTGGTGTCATTGTGGGGAGAACGGGTCCAAAAGACAGCGATTCCAGCTGGTCACTGAGTGAGAGGGTGTGCAGACGGGCCAGGACAAGTGGAGGCTGGGCTGCGGCCCCCCAGGGCCCCACCTGACTGCAGGTGCGCACCTTCCCTTGGGGCCGGAAGCCCAGCGTGCCTCGCCGGTGTCCAGGGAGGCCAGGCCGGACCTCCAACCGCCTTGGTGTCCGGTGCTCTGCCCTCCCGAGACCTGGCTCCGGCTCCGTCCTGGAGCCTCCAACGGCCCACACGGTGAGCCCCACAGTGACCTGGGCGAGGCAGGGTTATAGGCCCGGGGCAGCCCAGGTGGGGCAGATGGGCCACGGGACCAAGACCACGGGGTGTAGCCTTCCTGCCGCAGCCTCCCACCTGGAACCCGCTTCCGGTGTGCTGCACCTTGCTGTCAGTCCCGACCTGCAGTGGCCTTGGGCCCACGACGGCCCGCGCATGCCCTCCCTTGGCCTCTGCTCCTGTCCCGCGTGGGTCTGAGCCTGAGCTGTTTCCGGCTTGGGTCACTTCTTTCCCTCGCTCCTTTCTTCTTTCCTGACTCCTGCATTTGTGCCCAGGAGTGGCCTGAGCAGTGTCCTCCCTGCACCCTGGACCAGTGATTCTCCAGAGGCCACGGGTTGGGCTGGGTCGGGTTCAGGCCACAGCCAGTCCCGGCGGCTCACCTGCCCACACACCCTGGCCCAGCGTGCCCGTGTGGCCTCTCCTGGACCTGGTGGTGTGGGCCCTGAGCGGGCTGGGTCATCTCTAGAGTCTGTCTGTGCTGCCCTGGGCCTTGCAGGGCGGGAGAGTGTTGGCACCAGCCTGGGCTTGTCCCTGCATCACACCCCATGACCAGGGTAGTGGCCCCAGGACTCCTTGGTCTGCAAATGCCACATTGTGAAAATAGAGAAGGGCACGTGTACTTTGTAAGACCACGCCTGTCTCAGGCGGCCCCAGGTGACACCGCTCTCAGGTTCATGTCCCCTGTGAGGTGGGCTGCTGTGCCAGCCATGCCAGCCTGACCTGGAGCCACTGCTGGTGCAGCGGGGCAGCAGCTTGCAAGCATCCCAGTTTGCAGGTGAGTGTGCCCATGGGGTGGCTCATGGGGACCTTGGGGTGCTGGCAACTCCTGGGGAGGTGCTGGAGGACCGAGGTTTCCGTGGGGGCAGGTCCCCAGGCTCTAGGCTCTGGGCCAGGGCACGCAGACCTGGCACCTCTCAGCCCTCACAGTGGCCTCACAGTGGCCTCCCTGCCAAAGCCAGGGCTGTTTCTTCTCTAAATGAGGCTGAGGCTCTGAGTGGCGCCAGGTGACCTACAGTCACACAGCTGTGACTGTGCCCGTGTTCCTTCCGGTGCCCTTGGTGGCCCACGAAACACCCTGGGGTCACAGTGTGAAAAGACGAGCCCGGCTGCCTTCCCCCTGCAAGGAGTGTCCTTCCGTGTGTTCCCGCCTCGCCCACCTCTGGAGGCCTCTGCGGCCGGGGCGCTGAAGTGCCTCTCACTCTGGTCACGGCGCGCTGACCTCAGCTAGGAAAAGCTCTCTGGTTTTAGAGGCTCTGCGGCGGGGTTGGGTAATCCAGGCTGATCTGCCCATTTTGTGCCCACGCCCTTAATCGCATTGGCCAAGTCCCCTTTGTCCCAGCAGACTCAGGGATCAGGTTGGGCCTCCTGGGGGGTGATGGGATTCCCCTGAGGACTTTATCCAGAACAAGACTCTTGTGCTGTCTTGAGGGGGAAACAGGCCTTAGCTTGCGTGGAAGGTGCTGGCGGGACTGGAGCTCTTGAGTGGGTTTGATGCCCGTTTGCAGGGAACCCTCTGGCCCTCGGGCTTCCAGCCTTCTCTCTTTCCATGTGCCCAGGGATGGGATGGCTTGTCCTGCCTGTCGAGGGCCTGTCGAGAATGGCTCTTCAGGCAGGCTTGGCTGTGACCTTGCGGGCCAGCACTACCCACTTTGTTTTGACGTGAGCACGTGAGTGAGGATGCCCAGTTTGCCGTCCCCACGTGGCGTCTGTGTCGCTTCTGACCTGGCGGGTCCTTGCTACCCTGCCTAATTGCAGAGGCGCTGTCCTGAGTCCCTTGTGTGACCTCTGCGTGCCAGAGCCTCGCCTCTCTTACCCAGAGTCACAGAGCAGGTTGGACGGAGAGGGAACCCGCAGTGGTCCCTGGTTCCCTGCTGTTGTGTGGTGTCACGGAGCTGCTCCCTCGGGGCTGGGTGGCACCAGGCAAGGCCATTACTGGGGACATGGTGAATGTTTTCAAAAACAGCCCGGGAGCCAGGCCCTGGGGAGGGGCACCAGGGCGCCGACGTTCTGGGTGGTCGCAGCTACCCACGTCTTGTCTTTAACTTGTTTTTTCTCAGTAAATATACAAAAAGTGATCAGCTTGGGGCGTCACAAGACTGTGTGCTCCGCAGCCCCCTTTCCAGGCCGTCAGCCGTGCAGTGAGCCCCGGACGCTCTCCTCGTGTGGGTCGGGCCCAGCTGCGTGCACCTCCCACCTTCCGTCCCCTGCAAGATGGCCACGGTCATGTGTGGCCTGGTGGGTGTCCGTCACGGTGCAGGAGAATGGGGTGCAGGTTCATGCTTCGTGTTAATGGCACCCTGCGTCCTTTAGGGACGTGTGTCTCCCCTTTCCCAGATGTGTCCCTGTGAGTGCCAGTCACCCGGCTGGTCATTTTATTTATTTATTTATTTTGAGACAGGGTCTCCACTTTGTAGCTCAGGCTGGCTCTGAGCTCACTATGTAGCCCAGGCAAGCCTCGAACTCAGCAATCCTGTCTCTGCCTCCCGAGAGCTGGGATTACAGGCGGGAGCCACCACGCCCGGCACTGTGGTATGTGGTATTGATTGCTGGTGGGCATGAGTCATCATGCCCAACATTGTATGTGGTCACCGGGGATCGAACTCAGGACCTTGCACTTGCAAGGCAGGCGCTGGAACCGCTGAGCTAACTCTCCGGCCCCGGCTGTTCATTTTTAAACTCGGTGTAGCGTTTTGTTGTTGAGTTAGCTGGGATGTGTCTGATCTCCCGAGAGGGTCTGCGGCCTCCTCCTTGGGCAGCTGGACCCCCGGAGCTGGGGGCCCCTCGGCTGCAGAGTTCCGCCGGGTGCCCAGCTGTCCAGCAGCCCTGTGCCCCCCGGGCTGCTGTAGTGTCTCCTGTCCTGGTGCATTCTGCCCTCCATGATGGATGTGGCTGGCGTCTTGTCACCTGCAGGTGGCTGCTCGGTTCCCCTCTCTCTTCCTGTGGACTCACCTCTTCCTGTGGCCTCTGCTTTCCTGCGTTTCCTGTGGACATGCAGGAATCTGTGTCCCATGTGTCCCTTTGTCCCTTCCGGGACAGGCCTGGCACATGGCTTCTTCCAGATGGTCACTTGTGTTCTAACAGCCCACGTGTCTGTTGTCAGGCAGGTTTTTTTTTTTTTTTTTTTATTGTTGTTTTGTTTTTTTCAGGCAGATTCTTAATATTCCTACATTTAGATTGGATAGTCCTTTTGTATTTTTTTCCTTGATTTAAAAAAAATCCTTTCCTGGTCAAGGATTTACCTTAGTGGTTCCAGTGCCTGCCTAGAAAGCACAAGGTCACAAGTTCAATATCTGATAGAAAAAAAGAAAACCTTTCTTAACTGAAAGTTCAAATTAAAAAAACAAACAAACATAAAAAACCCTTGAAGAACAGTAGTTTTCCGGAGGTATAGCTCACCTGCTGCCGTGGATGGATGAGTGTGTGTGTGTACGTGGGCACATATGCCTGTGTGCACACGTGTGCATGGGAGTGTGCAGCCTGGGGCGGCTTTTAGTGTGTCGAGGGCAGTGGAGCTGTCGCTGCTTTTAACTCTCGTGGCGTCTCTCGGAAACTGGCCCATGCCCTGGCAATCACTCTGCGCCTGCCCCTGCCCCGGCCCAGGAACCCACTCACCTGTCTACCTCTGGCCTGTGTGCTGTGCTCTGGGCATGACGGGGTTGGAGTTGTGTGACGTGTGCTCTTTGACATCTGGATTTGCTCCTGTGGCCCACAGTTACCAGGGATTGTTACCAATGTTTTTTTTTTTTTTGGTGGTGGTACTGGGGGCCCAAACCCACTGCTCCACCACTGAGCCACATCTGGAACCCCTTTATTTTTTATTTTGAGGCATATTTAATTTATTTTATTTTTTATTTTAAGTTGCTGAGGCCGGGCTTGGACTCAGCGATCCTGCAGTGATCCTTCTAGACCTTCTAAAGTGGTGGGATTCCAGGCGCACAGTCCATACCTACGTGTGAAGGTGCTTTTTGCATACAACTCTCTTCCTGGCCCTGCTCTCTGCGCAAGTGTGAGGCTGGTGCAGTTCTGCCTTCTTCTTCAGGGCACATGGGGTCCTTTCCCTGCGGGCAGAGTGCACCGACCCAGCCAGGCTCTCTGTCCCAGCCGGGAACCCCACGCAGTTCTGCTCTGGGGGGCGCTTGCTCCCCAGGGCCCTGCTGCCTGGCTGGAGGAACTGCTTCTGTTTTCCGTGCTGTCCTTCTGTTTCACAGCCCAGGAAGCCTCTGAGCCCCACTCCTGTTCTGCTCTGGGCCTCTCTCTGGACCCGCCACGGCCCCGCTGCTGTTCTGCTCTGGGCCTCTGGTCCTGCCACGGGCCTGGTGCACCTTCCGGCCTCCCGCCTGCAGCTCCCTGTCACCCTCCACCTGTGACATGGCCACACTGCCCGTCCGCCGGCGTCCTGTCCCTCTCCTGGGCCCTGGAAGGCAGGACTGTAGGGTCCTTCACCCATGTCTGGTACCCGGTGGGCCTCGGTTGGAGTCTTCTGATGTGCCTTTGGGTCGTGAATGCCCGCTGACCCTCCCTGCAGCTTCAGGCCTGGTGATGGGCCTCTTCTTTATGCCATGGCTTCAGCTGTGTCTGCGTGGGGCTCGGCTGCCCTGAACGGACGACCAGAAGGCTGGGTGGGGGAAGGAGGCTGAGAGGGGATCCGGCGCTAGTGCCCCCACAGCGCGGGTCAGGGGCTCCCGGCCTGGCTGTTAGACACACCCACGGCCTGTCCAGCCTTCCCCTCCCTGGAGAGTTCGGTGTGTTGGGTATCAAGAAGTCGGATTTTAGAGCTGTGCAGTAGGCGTGGGAGGCCAGGTGGGACGTGGCTTCGTGTGGGGCTGTGTCTCTGCAGGCGTGGCCGGCTCCCGCCCGCACAGCCTCTTGGCAATGCCCGGTCCTCACAGGTGAGACGGGCAGTGCGTGTGGCGGGCACACAGCCGTCCTTGCCGGTCACTGTCTGCTGCAGGGCACCCTGGGCTGAGCCACAGTGACAAACAGGATCAGCTGGGCTGATTCTCCACCTGCTGCCCACTCCGGTCCAGCCTGGGAGCCCGCCCGGCAGCGCCTCTCGCCCTCGGAGCTGGCAGGTTCCCCAGGGCACCGATCCTGTTCCTGGCTTCTTCTTCCACCCCTTTCCTTTCTCTTCCCTGCCTGTGCTCGGGCTTCCTCGGGCCACCTCCAGAAGGCCCCTGGACCCCATTCCTGTCTCAGGAGTGGCCCCAGACCAAGAGGGTAGGGAGGAGCGCGTACTGGGGAGTGTGCCTGGCCCCTAATTCCTGTGTCAACACTGTAGAGGAAGCTGGGCTGACATCATCTTGCCAGGCAAGAAACCAGGCCAGGAAGGGTGATGTGACCCGGCGCCGTCTCACACCTCTGGGAAGGCAGCGTGGCCTGGGGGGACCGAGTTCAGGGGTCCGAAGATGGGGCAGGGACAATGCCCCTGGGGAAGGACTTGGGGGACCGGCAAGTCCCCGGGGAGCGGGGCCTCCTGGAAGTGGGACATGAAGATGACTGGGGTCCCTTCCAGAGTTGTCCCGATGAGTCCGGGAGGGGTGGTTCTGAAGGGACACTTGGCCAGCTCAGCCCAGAATCCCCCTGGGGTCCCCTCTAAGCCAGGGATGAGGTCTGCCCCCTGTGGTTCCAGCCCTCATTATGGTAGCCTGGGGATTAATTTAATTACATGTTCATTGCCAGGCAGCGGGGAGCCGCCTGGTGAGGTCACAAGTTTCGAGGCGGCTGGGAAAGGTGGCCCTTGGGGAGCCAGGCCCTTTGGGGGTCCAGTGCACCTTGGGGGGAGTCCCCTCGCTGTCATTATGTCTCACTGCTTCTGACTGAGGGGACAGCGTGTGCGGCCGCGGGGCCCCCGGCTGTGAAGGGCCATGTTTGGGGAGCGAGGAGCGGGGTGGGGGGACAGGACCTGACGTGAAGGCCGCGCTGACCGCAGGGCAGGCCAGGCGGGGCCGGGCGCTGCCGATCAATCCGCTGTCGTAGTTTGCAAAAGAAAGAAGTAGGTTACTTGAAAGAGACAGGAAATGACGGGAATAAATACCAATATGACTTATTTCCTCATCTGAGCCGTAGTATTCCCATGTACCTTCTTCCTAAATTTATTTCACCGCGTAGATATTTTTAAACGTAGCAGCCACTTTGCAAAGGGTTTTGTGTCCAGCCCTTCCCGCCGGCATTTGGAGTGTGTCTCCGTGTTGTTCGGGATGAAGCGCTTCCTAAACATCATTTGAGTGGCGAGGGGGTCACTGCGGGACAAGTCCGTATTTCCACTTTTGGTCATTGTGACTCTATCCTCAGTCTGCAGTGTTAGAATTCATTTTGGGGGTAGATTCCATTGGAATTACTGCATGGTAGGAAATATTTTAAGGCTGTTATTTACTTATTATTTATTCTTTTGAAGTAAAAGCCTCGGCAAGCCCTAGCGGCCTGATGCACATCTTGTTCCATGCCGTGGCCGGAGGTCAGGGTGACCTGAGCAGACAGCATAGCAAAGCAGTGCGTGGTCTGGGCCGTGGCTGCAGCTCTGGGCTGTGCTCACGTGGGCCTGGAGGTGGTGGCCCAAGCCTGGTCTGGCCGTGGTTTCTGGGTGCTGGGTGACTTGTGAATACCATGTCTGTCCTTTTGGGGGGGGTCTGTGTGTCACATGGGGTAGCAGGACCCCACCCCTGCACCAAGGGAATCACCTGTGGTCAGGTAGCCTGTGGGGTCTTGTCTTAACTTAAGGGTCTTTGGAGCGTGCCAGGTCTGCTGCTGCCCAGGAACCTTTGTGGACAGGATGTAGGACATGAAGCTCTAGGGTTCCCACGCTGCACCCCATTTCCCTCCCTAGGCTCGGACAGGCCCAGTGTTCCCTGAACACCCAGCCTTGCCCGCCAGGCTCTTGTGCGGGTGGCTACAGAGCTTGGTTAGCACTGACAGACCGGGGAGTAAACCGAGGCTGTTGACAGCCATGGTCACTGGGCTGTCCAGGCCCAAGTGGACAGGCCGTGGGTCTGCTCCTCTTCTCCCTCCCTGGAAATGAGCCAGGCTTGTGTCACCTCGCTTCTGGGGACTTTGCTTCCTTAGCTCTGTGTGGAGCTGGTGTGGGGCGTGGTGACACTGGAGCCTGGCAGGGACCCTGTCCAAGCTGCCAGGTGCCAGGTGCAGCTGTCACCTCGAGTGGTGGAGCCGCCCTCCTCACCTCTCGGAGCCTCCACATTCCTGAGGGGTGACTGAGAAGGGAGGAGGGGGCAGTGCAGAGTGGCCGGGCTGTGCCTGGCACCCTGCTCCCTGCTGGGCTGGACGGATGCCCCGCTGGGCCCTGTGGGCTGGGCTGAGTGCCAGGGCTCCTGAGGAACCCCGTGTGTGGTTAGGGGAGAGGTCACCCACAGCAGCAGGCCAGGGCCCAGGAAGTGGGCACCCAGGTGGGCAGGGATGTTCCTTGTGACTTCTATCTTGCCAACTTCCACATCTGCCTAGAGTTGGAGCCCAAGGCTGGTGAGGTAGGCAGGGCTCCCGCACTTGGCACAGGATCCTGGTTTATCCCTGGTAGCTCCCAAGCCCTCTGCCCACCCAGGAATGGTAGATGTCCAAGAGGTCCCTGAGCTGGCCTTCAAAGGTGCTGATGTCTGGTGCTTCTGAGGCCAAGGGTGATGGTGGCATGAGCCCAGGAAGGCCCTGCTTCCTGTGGAGGCTGTGTATAGCAGGGTGAGGTGACCAGCAGGTGGACAGAGCCCAGCTGGCACCTGGGCCCTGACTTCTGGCAGGTGACCATGTACCACCGGATGAGGTACTCATGCCATCCAGTGCTTGGGACAGGGTTCTTGATGGCTCCCTGCATGCCACCTGGGCTGGGGGTCATTGCTCGGTCCAGCGGCAAAGGGGACCAGGGCTACGGGATGGCCTAGTGTGGGGGTGGGGGCAGATTTCACCTGCTTTCTGATACAATCAAAAGTGAGGTCTGTGTGGTGTACATCACCCCTTTCTGAGGGATCTGCCTGGCCTCCCTGCCCTCGATCTGACTCAGGTGTCCTATAGGGGCATCAACCGGGCACCTGGCACAGAGCTGTGGGTGAGAAGGTTCCTGGGTGTCATCCGCTGACCTGAGAATAGTGCAGGTGGAAGTGAGAACTCCAGGTGCTGCGGTGGCAGCTCAGGCCTCAGTTTCCCCACTGCCCAGCAGAGAGGCTCAGGGTCTCTGGGCCCTAGGGTAGCGGCCCCTGACTGTAGGTTTTGATCCAACTCTTCAACCAGTAGTATTGCAAATGGGAGCAATCGGCCCAGGACGGGCAAGTGAGGCCCCAGTCAGCTTCCTGCAGCTTGGAGAAACACGCTCGGGTGGGCTCTGCCTGGGGCCCAGTCTGCTGGTGGCTAATGTGTCCCCTGCTTCCTCTGTCCTCGCAGACCCCTCGTGCACCTACGTCAGGCAGCTGGAGACCAAAGTGAAGCTGCTGGAGGGTGACAAGCTCCTCCCACAGGTAGGTGGCCTGCCCCCGCCCCGCCCCGCCCCCGGCAGACCTGGGGGCTCCCTCACCTTGTGCCCATGGCCTCCTGCCTTTCCCCACTGCTGCTTGAGCGCCTCTGGGAAGCAGGGTCGCGGCCTAATCCTTGCTGTGATCCAGGCTCCCTCAGCGGCCTGCGATTTGCCAGGCTGGCACTGGGCCTGTGCATAGCCGGGAGACAGAGCTGGCAGAGACAGGCAGGCGAACCGAGGCAGGAGCGGTGGGGGCAGACCCAGCCAGAACCTCCTCCCTGGCCATGCCAGACCGGTGGCCGATTCCTCACTGGGTTAGGGTCACCCTCCTACTGGGGCTGGCCCTGCACCCTAGACAGCCAAAGCGTGGGCTTTGGGGCCCCTCGAGAGTCGGGAAGCCATTTGGTACGAGGGCACCGGGCCTTTTGTGGAGTGTGGCTGGAGCTGGGCCGGGGCAGAGAGCCTCCCCCGATGCAAGTGGGGACAGAGGTGGGGCTGGCGGCGGGAGGGTGTGCTCACCCAGGTGGGTGTCTGGGCCAGGCTGGGTTGGCTGGGCCCCTGTCCCCCTTGTCGCCACCCCTGGCTCACTCTCAGCCTCCCCCCTTGCTGGCCCCTAAGTGGCTGCCCCAGGTGCCCAAAGCGTTTCTCTGGGAACCAACCCCAGGGATAGCTCAGATGCCTGGCCCTGTTGCTGGGCGACAAGCTGGGCTTGGTGCCCGCGGCCTGGCTCTGGAGGCCGGCAGCACCGTCTATGGCCGCTGGTAGTTGCAGCAAGACCCACGGGCTTGAGCAAGGGGTCCTGGCCCTGAGCGAGCCGCAGCCTGAAGGACTTCCCTTCCTTGCCTCCTCCCCACCCCCAGGCACCCCAACCCTGGGGCCGGTGCTGGTTCTGTGTGGGTCGAGGTTGTGGGAGGCTGGCCCTCAGGGTCAGGTTTGCCTGCTGTGGGGGACCCCGAGCCCCACAATCGATGTGGCTGATCTGGACAAGGTTGCTGAGGGGGCGATGGGGACAAGGGTCCCGGCGAAAGCACAGCCAGGAGGAGCACTGGGCAGAAGGCGGCCTCCGGGCTCGGGGACCTCAGCTTAGGGGCAGGACTCCGTGCAGGGAGCCGGGCCCCGGATGGGCCCTGCTCTGGAGCAGGGGCCAGGCCATCCTCCGCCCGGCGCTTCTCTTCTGTCGCTTCCACGATCCGTAGCATGTGGTCCAGTCAGCACCCAGCTGGGCCTGCCTGCCCAGGGACAAGATAGCCTGGCCCCGTGCCCCTCTGAGAGCCCACGCCCAGCACCTCACAGCGAGCCCTTCCGCCCATGCTGTCCACTGCACAGGGTGGGAGTGGACAGGGGTCTGAGCCCTGAGGCCTGTGCCGGGCTGGCTGGTCTCTGGGACCTGCTCCCCCCAGGCGCAGTCCCAGCCCGACCCGTGCCGGCCCTGGACCAGCCCTGGCACAGCCCCCTGCCTCCTGAACCCTGGAGATTCCAGCGCTCGGCTGGACCCAGGCTTGTCGGCTGCCGGTGGCCAGGGGGGTTCGAGGAGGAGAAGCAGCCTCCCCAGCGTGTGGGGAGAGGTGGGGGAGGTGCCGGCGGGAGCGAGACTCATCCGGGCAGATGCCCACAGCGAAGGACACCCAGGTCCCGTTTCTTTCTTCCTTGGCATGGACTCTGCCCGGGGCAGGGCTTCTTGGCTGGCACCTGCCCCAAGTGAGTATCTGGGCCCCTCCCAGGACCCCAAGATGGGACAGCCCGTGGTGCTGGGCCTCAGCCTCACTGGCCTTCCTGCTCTGTCTGGGGAGCTGTGGCGTACACACAGCGGAGCGAGTGTCCAGGGCCACAGGGAGCCTCCGGGAGGGCAGTGTCCAGGGCAGGTGGGAGCTGCTGCGTGGAGAATGGTGGAGAGAAGGCGAGGAGGGACCCAGCAGTCCACACAGCCACTTCTCTAGGCCTCTGTTTTGTGATCTGTAAAATGGGCGCTCAGTTACTCTGTACAGCTGACCACTGTGTATGGCATTTCCCGTGTGCATGGCCACGGGGATGCTGGGGTGTGTACAGGAGGGGGCTGCCTTTAGGGACTTGCAGTCCAGCCTTACCTTGACCCACCGGAGAAACTCACATGACCATTTTCTAAGGGGTACCCGAAGGTGGGACCACATAGCCTCCCCCGTGTCCGGGGCCGGGCCTCCAGGCTGCCAGAGCTCTGTTGGGCAGCCATCTTTGGAGGTGTCGTTGCGAGGCTGCATGACCATGTTTGGGAATCTTGGAGAAGGAGATATGGCCACAGAGGGATGCTGTCCTCAGCCTTGGCACGTGAGATTTTATGATTCTGGCATTTAAATCTTGTCAGTGAAATCAAACTGTGCAGAACCCCCCCCCCCCCAGCTCCGTCCGAGCAGGGACTCTGGCTGTGAGCGGAAGGCAGGAAGCAGGAGCAGCGTTCTGAAACCCTAAGGGCGTGCGGCCTTGGCCTTCGGGTGGGGGGCAGCAAGCCCCCCACACCCTGCCTCTGTTTAACTCTAAAGTAGCTCTAATTAAAAATGTGCCATGGTGTTCACAGGCTAAATTACTGTATTGCAGTTCGTATTTTCTTTCTCGCGGTGGCTTTAAAATTTCACCAACACAGCTGCTTCCTCCGTGATGATTCATCAGGAGGCTCCGCGCACGGTATTATTTTTCCTGGATTCTCCACACCCAGCCACCGGCGTGGGGGTGGCAGTAGCTGATGCTGGGCCTGAGTGGACCCCCGCTGGGCCATCCGTGGGGCCTCTGCTTGCCAAGATGTGGGTTGCACAGCGGGGGAAGGGGGCTGTGGGCAGGCTGGTGGCCGGGAAGGAGCCAGCTCTCTTCCTTTGGCCCTGTGCCACACTCTGTCTGGTCCTGCAGGGACTGCAGGGCCACTGGGAGTGGCCTGGGATTTACACCGGGCACAGGTGGGCAGATGAGTTGTGGAGGCAGGTGGGGGTCTCCGCACAGTTCTCCGTGAGTTGCTCGGGCTGCTGTAGCTGAGTCCCCAGCTGAGAGGCCCAGGTGACCACAGCTTCCTGTCCCGAGGCGTTGGACGCTGAAGTTCCAGGTCCAGGTCCAGCAGTGCCCTTTTCCCCTGCGGCCCCTCCTTGGCTGTCAGGTGCCACCCCTCCTGTGTCCCTACAGCTTCTTCTTTCTTTGTCCTAGTTTATCTTTTTCCTGAGGACACAGTCACATGACTAGAAGGCTGAGCCGAATGACCTCACTTTGCCTTGGTCATCTCTTTAAAGACCCCCTGTCCAAACAGCTCACTGCTCAGGTCTTAGGGCTTGGGGCTTAAGCGCACAGATTTCTGGGGAACACAGCTGAGCCTCCAGCTGGAGAGACCCAGCCTGATGGTGAAGGGAAGCGGGTTTGGACACTGGAGGACTCTTGCCCGTCCTGCTCTCACTTGATTCCGGGCATCAGGGCTGCACACAACCTGGTGAGTGGCTCACACTGTGCTGTGCCTTGGGTAGAGGACCTGAGACAGTGCTGAGCGCTAAGCCTGTTCCCTGGGTCCCCGAGGAGGGTGGGCTCCCCTGGTCCTGGCTGTCTCCCACGGTGCGGGCCTCAGGGGACTTTCATGGCTGCACTCTGGTCCTCCACCTGCTCACCAGCCGAGGGCGCCTGTTCGGCCTGCCTGTGGCTCTGTGGCACTCCCGTGTTGTCTGCACAGAAGCCGGGAGTCTTGCCCTGCTCTGCCCTGCCCTGCCCTGCCAGGAACATCTTCTTCCCAGCCTCTGAGCAGATGGGCTATCTAGCACGTGGGTAGCATGAGCAGCGGGCAGTGCCACCCCTATGCCCTGGCACTGGAGGCTGAAGGAGCTCTGGGGAGCCAGGGGCTGGGCAGGACTTGCTGGTGCCACCTTTCAGCTGGGTGCCGTTGGGCAGCTGGTTGAACTCTCTGGGCCTTCATTCTTCCGTCTGTAAAACAGGCCCGATGGCCCTGCCGAGTATCTGCTCAGAGCTTCAGGGCGGTGGGGGAAGCGCTGGGCCTGAGCCGGGTGTCTGCGACAGGGCCTGTGCCCAGCTGCCCCCCACAAGCCCCTCCCTGACCCCGTCCACATGTACTGGGCTCCCAGAGCCCGGGGTTGCTCTGCGGCATCCGGCCAAGGGGGCTCTGGGTTTTAGATTTACGCTCCTGTCCTCAGATGGCTGCTTGCCCTGGAGGTGGGCTGGTGCCCTGAACTTCGGGTGGCTGGGAAGGGGCAGTGAGTACTTGGCTTGTCCTTGTTAAATCTTGGGTTTCTAGAGGCAGCTGCCACACACGGTCTTGGGGACCCCTGCCCTGGACCTCCAGCCTCCATGAGTAGTAGAGGTCCTGGAGGGGCTGGGCAGAGGTGCCGGGCGAGGGTGGCGCTGTGGGCTGACGCTGCTGTCTCTCCTTCCAGCTGCCCCGCCCCTATGGCCGCCCGAGAAGCTGGCTGCAGGTAGAGCTGTGGGGAGTGGGGTTTGCAGTGGTGCTGTGTGGTGTGCCTGCTGTGTCCCCATCCCTGGCACCCCAGGGGGACAGGTCTTCACTCTTAGAAGCTCTCAGGCCTGCCCTTTCTGGACAGAGCTGGCACTAAGTCCCGCAGGGAATGACAGGCACCTGGCTCCCATGGGATGCCCTGGCCTGGGGGTTGGCAGGACTGGTGGAAACGCAGGACAGGGGGCTGGTGGGCCGAGGCTAGGTCAGCCCGGTCCAGAGGTCCTGTGGCCTTCTACAGGGCCATGGAGCTGACTGGGCACCTGGAAGGGCCACTGTGTGGGCTGAAGCCCTGAGGGCCTGCATGACCATGGAGGGCCTAGGCTGCCTGTCAGAGCCCAGGAGGGCAGGGCCCGCTCCGCCCTGCACTGTGCCCTGCTCTGAGAGCCAGTGAGACATGGCACGGACCTTTCGGGACTCTCCGGCTGGCCCTCAGGCCTCCGGTGGCTTCTTTGTCTCCTTCTGTCGGTCCTCAGGTTGCCCACCCAGGGTCTCTGCCCCTTCATTGTGCCCTCCTGGGGTCTCCACCAGCCCAGGGCCAGTGTCAGCCCTGGAGCCAGGTGGACATAGGGGGTGGTGCTGTCCCTGACTGGGGTTCTGGGCCCCGCCTCCACACCGGCCTCCACACTGAGTGCCAAGGGTGCCACCCTGGCGGGAGGGGCCCCCAGGTGCCTGTGACCAAGGGGCGCATCCAGGGTCATGGGTGGCCCTGCTGATGGGTGCGGTCTAGGTCACCCTGCCCAAATCAGCCTGGGGAGCGGCGCCCTCTGTGACACCCCACTCAGCCCTGGCTCCACCTGTTGGGGATGGCCCATGCCGGGACACAGTGGGAGCCACCTGAGCTCAGGGCAGAAGCCTGCTGCAGCAGGAAGAGGGCCGAGCCTGTGAAGGGGTCCCCGCCCACGGCTGCCAGCCGTTACCCCCTCCTGACAGGGAGCCCAGGGGATCAGGCTGGGCAGGTCGGCGGTGTCCTTACCCCCTTTTCTGTCCAGCATCCCCGTGATGGCATCACTAGGGTTTACCCCAGAGTCGCCCTTGCGAGCCCCGAGGCTCTGGGAACAGAAGTCCTTGGGAATGAACGGCAGGGCGACGGATCATCTTCCACTGCTTCTGGGCAGCCTCGGGTGGCATCGCCCAGGCCAGAGTGGGTCAGGGAGTAGCCAGGAGCCATGCAGAGGGTCTGAGCGAGGCTGTGGGTGGTGGCACTGCCTGAAGGCCTTGGGCAGAGCCCTGAGCTGTCCCGCACTCTGGGGCCTTCGTGGTGGCCCCGCGGCCCCCGGTCCCTGCCCCTCTCCAGCCCTGGTTGACCACATGTGCCCAGAGAAGTGGAGGGCGGTTTCAGCTCCCTCATTCCTCCATGATGCCAACTCAGAGCCCGACTCTGCCAAGGGGCAAACGCAGAGTAGCAGGGTTGGGATTTGGATCTGAGCGCACGATGGTGACGGCTCCTCGTTTGCTGCGCCGTTCTGCACGGAGCTGCCGGGAGGGCAGTGCGTCTGCCCTGCCTGCTGCTGTGTCTCTGGTCCAGGTTCTGCGGGCGGCAGGGCTCCGCCGAGCGGCCCGAGGCCGGGGTGGGACCTGTGCACCCCCTCCCCAGGATTCCAGGGTGGGGGCGGCACGGGAGGGGACCGAGGTGTCCGCCGCTCTGCTCTGCGGCAGCACGTTCCGTAGCAGCGCGCGGCTGCCCTGGAGTCCCTTGTAGCCCCCCCCCCCTTTTTACTTTTCTTTTTGAGGTGGTTTTGCTGTGTGGCTTGGGCTGGCTGTCTCAGAGGTGGGAAAATGAATTGGCATTTTTTAAACCTCTGAACAGAGCTGGGCTGGGGACACCCCAGGGAGGCCCAGGTGATGGGGTCGCCCCGGTGGGTGGGTGCTGAGCTCTCTTCTGGGTAGCTGGTGGGAGGGGCTCGCCTTCTCTGAAGCAAGGGTGACCTTTGGCCTTCGTGTCCAGCTGTCCTGCTGTCCAGCTGGTCTCGAGCCCTGGGCCCAAGGACTCCTGCCACCTCTGCCTCCTGAGGAGCTGGGACCACAGGGCATGCCGACGTGCCTGCCCCAGGCGGGGCCATGGTCCAGGCCGCTGCAGTGCCGTGGATGGCCCAGCCCCTGTGCCGAAGCTGCCTGTTGGGCCCACTGGGGTCCCTCTGAGGTCACAGCCGGCCACAGCTGTTGGTCACTTCCTTCACAGCGGGCAAGAGTGGCCCAACAGAGGCCCCTGGCCACCCACTGAGGACTCCTCTGGCCTCACCTCCACCCCGGCTTCTGGGGGTTTTCTCGGCATTTTGGGACCCACCTGAGGCCCAACATGACCTCCCCCTTTTGTGCTGGCTCTTTGGCTTCTAGGGGCCACCACAGGCCCTCTGGGTTCCCGAAGGCCGGAGCCCCAGGCCCTAGCGAAGGCAGCAGCCTCCGAGTGCCCTGGCACAGGATGCAGCTGCAGAGGGACACGGGCAGTGCCAGCAGCACCTGCCGGCCACTCAGCCTTGGCCGCACTCCGCGGGAGCCCCGGGCTGTGCTGAGGAGTGCCTGGGCCCTGTTGTCCCCAGCCCCTGTCTGACTTTTGTCCCCTTGTCCCGCAGGCGGGCTCTGTAGAGTTCCGGACGCTGCGGAAAGGCTTCTCGCCCTACCACTCGGAGTCCCAGCTCTCGGCGCTGCCTCCCTCTTACCAGGACTCCCTGCATAACGTAAGTGCGCCCGACAGCAGGCACAGCAGTGGCCGAGGCAGGGTGCCAGGGCCCGGGCTCAGGGCCACTGGACCCGGCCCCGTCCCCACCTTGTGCTGACCCTCGGGGCCGAGGCAAAGCCTTTGAGCGTGCAGGGCTGTCTGCGGCCTCGGCCCCGGCCCCGCACTGCTCCTCTGGCTGGCCCTGAGGCGGGGCCAGGCCTGCGCCCTGGGCTTCATGACTGAGAGTGCAGGAGCGCCAGCAGGGCTCTGTCCTGGGGCGGTCACCGAGGCCTTGGTCCCTCCCCGGAGAGACACAGTGGCCCCGTGGAGCCGGCACCGGAGCTGCTCCCGGGGGATGAGCGGGTGCCGGCAGGCCCAGGCGCCCCCGCTCCCCCGTACCCAGGAGGGAGCCTGGGCAGGGTATGCTGGCGGTCTGGGGCGAAGGTGAAGGGCTTCCGGGCCCCGGTGCCCTGTGCCCCGTGGGCCTCCGAGGAGAGCCTGTGCCTGGCTTTTCCGGGAGCGAGCTGATGCTGTGCAGGCAGCCAAGGCTGCTGACGACACATAATCCAAATGTTTATCCAGGAGCCCGCGGCCAGGCTCGCCTTTAATTGCCTGGTGATGAAGGGCCCTGGGTGCTGGTGGCGCAGCCCAGGGCCGGCTCCACAGTTCCCTTCCCTCTGCTGTGGGGAAGCCAGGGCGCCCCAACCGAGGCCTCCAGAGACCGACACACAGGCCTGGGTCCCATCTGTCTGCTTTGTCTGATTCTGCCCATTCTGGACTTTTTTGAGATGGTATACCTCAAACATGTGGCAATCCTCCTGCCTCAGCCTCCTGAGTGCTGGCATTACAGATGTGCACTGCCAGGCCTGGCCTCATTCTGGCCCTTTTATACAGGTGGGGCTGTGGCCTGTGCCGTCTGGTTCCAAGTTCAGCCTGCATCAGCCCTCTTCAGGGCCGTAGCCGCTCCCGCGGTGTGAACAGACCTGTTCTGTTATCCGTTCTGGGCTGCCCTAAGAAGGGACATCCATGGGCTTGATCGATCTGCGGGACCCATTTCGGTTCTCGCTGTGCCCTGCTCTCCCCACTTCTGGCGCTGGCTCTGGTGTCTGCTGGCCCAGCCCCTTGCCTGCCAGTCCCTGGGCCCCGGCCGGCCCCTCTGCTTCACTCTGGGCCTGTGCAATGGGCCTGGGAGGCAGCGTCCTGCAGAGGGTGGTGCTGAGCACTCAGGACTTTGCTCTGTTGTGCGTGCCAGTGCGCGGCACTACGGCACTATGGGGCTTCCTTCCAGGCGTGGCCTGAGGGGCGGGACCCTGACGCTGACCCCAGGGCGTTGTGCATCTTATGTGCAGTGGCCGGTGTCATCTGCAGGCCTCGCTGACACTGCTGACTCCAGTGCCAGGGCCAGGCGGGCCGGACTGCACCGCTGCCAGCGTCCTCCCATCGCTTAAGGAATCAGTCTTGATCCGGCTGCCCACAGAGCAAGCAGTTTGGGGGTTGATGCAGAGTACCCGGGCCAGTGGGCACTAGGTTTTCCCCTAGGGTGGCAGTGCCCACAGAGCAAATCTGGGCTCTTGGGGCCAAGGTACCAAGTCCAGGCCTCAGGCCCACTGTGCGTGTGTGTCTGGCACCCCCTCCTGGCCATTGGAGGGAGTGCAGTCAGGTCGGGGACACCCCACTTCCTTGTTCCGTTCTCCCACAGGACAGGCCTGGCCCGGGTACTGACACCGAGCAGTCTGGGTTGGTGTTGGGAGGCAGCCCTGGGGCCATCTTGGGAGCTCTGTGCTTCCCTGGCCATGGAAACGTCTGGTGTTCAGTGAGGTGGGCAGGGCCAAAGGAGACTGCCAAACCGGCTCTCTCGGCCCTCAAAGCTGGGCCTCCCAGAGGTGCCAGTGCTCCCGTGCCCCTCGGCTGTGTGGGAGCCCCAGGGAAGGGGCCAGCCCAAGTGGCTGAGAGCACAGAGGCATGACCACAGGCCTGTGGCAGCTCCAGGTCCCATTGGAGCAGGTGTGACAGTAGTGGCCTGGGCCGGGCAGGGTGCAGGTGACAGCTGTGTGCTTGCCGTCTGCTGAGTGGCAGAGTCTCAGGGTGCCTGGTGCAGGGAAGGAACCGAGCTGGTTTCCAGGCGGCCTGCAGTGCCCATTCAGGGCGTCCTCCAAACGACCTGGATGTGGCCAGGCAGAGCTGAGCTATGTGACCCCCTGCAGGGCCCGGCCTGCCCCGCCCCCGAGCTGCCCTCGCCGCCCCCCAGCTACAGCTCCGCGGGACAGAAGTCTGAGGCAGTGGTGCACGCCATGAAGGTGAGTCCTGTTGGCCTGTGGAGCCAGGGGTGGTGCCCCCTTGTGCCATCTCTGGGTGGCGGCACCTGAGGAGCACAGGTGGGATTTCACTTCTCCTGGTGTGCTCAGAAATTTGCTGCCTCTGTCCCGAGCTTCTGCTAGGGAAACAGGCCGAGGTAGGGGAGGACAGGTGTGCCCCTAAGGCTGGAGGTCAGGGCAGGTGTGGGCTGGACCCAAGGCCAGGTCTCTTGAGCCAACGTCAGCTCCGGGGGTCAGCGGGCAGGTCTGATGGGGCCTGTTTGTCCTGTGTGGACTGGCAGTGATGGCCGGTGCCGTGTGGACTGTGGGTTGTCTTCAGAGTCTGGCAGGGACCCCGACCTCTGCCTGTGTCCCTGTGACCCCTTGTCCCTGGGAGCTGTCTCCTTGCGGCTCTGCGGTGAGGAGATGACCTGCCACTCCATACCCCGCTCCCCAGGGGCCGGGTTGGTGGCCTGGGGACCTGGGCTCCGCTTCGCAGCAGGGAGCTGGGCCGGGAGTCGGGGACTTGCTGGCCTGGGCCCCATCCCCGGCTCGCTCCCCTCAGGTCCTGGAGGTGCACGAGAACCTGGACCGGCAGCTCCAGGACAGCTGCGAGGAGGACCTGAGTGAGAAGGAGAAGGCCATCGTCCGAGAGATGTGTAATGTGAGCCTGGGGCCTGCCGGGCACGTGTGCGCGGGGTCCCAGGGCGGCACCCCACGTGGGACTGTGGCCAAGTGGCTCAGCCAGGTGGTCTAAACCGCTTGGGATGTTGGGGGGCCCTCGGCTGTTGTCACCCACTGCCTGCCTTTTCCTCCCTGGGGGCCCCCAGGGCCCTGGGCAGAGCCGGAGCTCCCCATGCCCAGCGCTGGCTGTCATTCCAGGGTCTGACCCTTCCGCCTTGGTCCTTGGGTGCCCTCTGGTGGCTGTCACTGTACACGGAGCTGGGGTGCAGGCTGGGGACCCCGGGGGCCTGCACATTCGGGTGTTTCTTGCTTCTGGGAGCTGTGCCTGCCTTGGTCTGCCCGGCAGATCCTGCCCCTTGACCCAACCGCCATCAGGAGCCAGCAAAAATGGCATTCCCAGGGCTGTAATCTGGGGCCTTTATGGGGTGCTCTCCCCTGATTAGTGACCTCCTCTGGCCGAGACGTGAGCACAGAAGTGGGCAAAGCCCGAGTCTCTGCACCACCAGGCCTCCTGTAGCCTCAGTGTTCCCTCCTGGCCGAGTGACTTTGCTGAGCAGGTGGCAGGGCTGGGGTGAGCCCCACCATGTCCTGTGCCCTGCAGGTGGTCTGGAGGAAGCTGGGAGACGCCGCCAGCTCAAAGCCCTCCATCCGGCAGCACCTGTCTGGGAACCAGTTCAAGGGGCCTTTGTAGGCCGCAGCTGCACACGCGGACGGCCCTGCCTGGACCTCGCCGTCGCCTCCGCGGTGAACTGTACATAGGACCCGGGCTGCCTGGCTGCTGCGGCCCGGCTGGCACCTCCCGCCTCACTCACCAGCAAACGGGAGGATGAGAAGCCCGCGCTCGCTCCCTGCAGCCCAGCGGCCTGGAAGGCCTTGTTCCCGTGGAGCCCCGGCCCCTGAGCGATAGGGATGCCAGGCCAGGCCTGCCCATGGCCGTCCCGGTGGAGGGCGCTTGTCACGCCTGGCTCCCTGGATGTCCCTGTGTGGACTGTGCCCACCAGCTCCCAAAGTGGACACTGGTGGTGTGGCTTCTGCCCTCTGCTGCCAGGGCCCTGTGCTGTGTGGTGCTGGCTGGGCCTTGGGTCCTGGGAGCGCAGGGCCCTGCCGTCTGGGGTTGGTGCTGGCCTCCCTGATGCCGGCTGCTGCTTGTCTGCAGTGCTCAGCCCGATACCCCCAACACGCTGTGCTGACTCCCTATCCTGGTTGGCCAGTGGTGGGCCTTGGCTGGCCCTGTGGTCAGCCATGGCCTCCTAGGGCCCCAGGACAGAGCCACAGGGCTGCCCAGGCAAGTTCTATCCTCTGGGGAAGGAGCCCAGGCTGGTCTGGCGCTGGTCACTCAGCCTCCTGGGCCTCTGGTGGTGATGGTGTGAAGCCACCCAGCTCTAGAGGACCTGTCCTTCCTCAGCTCACGAGCCAAGTGGGTGGATCTGCTGGAGAGGCCAGGGCTCGGCTGCCCTGCTAAGTGGGCAGCGTCAGGCCCTCCGTGCACGGCCCTGGGCCCAGATGCGCCCCAGTGATGACCACTGTAAGCCAGAGCGTGTGGGAAGATGCCTGGAGGGGTAGGTGAAGCTGCGGCATGCTGCAGTGAGGACCCGGCCCTGGGCGAGGGCGGGCCACCCTGCTGAGACGTCCATGCCGCAGTGGCACCCCCTGGCAGCCCCTCACTCCTGTGCAGTCCTCTGCCATTGGCTGCCCTCCTCCCTGGCAGGACTCAGAGCTTCCACAAGGGCCTGAAGAGCCCAAGAGTCTTTGTGCCAGGCCCGTGGGCCAGCAGACGGCTTCCCGGCCGGGCCCCAGCCGGGATCCCTCCCGCGTGGTCCAGCCCGCCTGCATCGTGCCCGTGGCTCCTGCTCTCTCAGGGGAAAGGCCGGCTCGGGAAAGCGTGGGCTCCCGCCTAGTCTGCCGAGCAGCCCCCTCAGGGTGTGGGTCCAGCCCCGGGAGCCCATGCGAGCCGAGTCTGGATCAGAATGGCTTGGCCACCACTCACATAAGCAATAAATAAGGCTCCTGGGACCTGTGGTGGCCAGAAGACAGCCCGGAGGGGCGTGGCCACCCCGAAGGGTGGGGAAGCTTTCCTGAGACCTCCCTCCCGCCTGCCCAGAGGGTGGCACCAGGGAGTCCCCAGCTGGCACAGCCTTGGGCTGGCTGACAGTCCCATCTCAAGGGTTGCTGGTACAGCCAGCAGCCGCCGAGCCACAGCCACCCATGGGGCTGCCCACTGTGGGATCCCAGGGCCTGCAACTCAGGGTGACACCTGGTGACCCCGTTTCTAGGAAAGCTCCTGGGAGGACCAGGGTGGGGGTGGCTTTCCCCAGTGCTGACGCTGACCCCAGGACCATCCCAATGGACGGACGGAGGCTCGCTCGCTCGCGCTGGCTTCAGTTCCCACTGTGACGGAGGCCACCTTCCAGCCCAGCCCGGTGGCCTTGCCTATCCTGGAGTCATCTGCCGAGCACACATCTTTTTAGGGTGGCACATCGTAGGGTGGCACATTTTTATCCAAAAGTTATTAGCTACACACCAGTGTTTAAAGAGAAAAAAGTGACCTTTTTTTTTTCTTGAAACTTGACGGGAAACAAAATACTACTGATTTTTTTTTAAAGAAACAAACTAAAATGCATGACTGCAGAATGGTAGAGGTGTATATTTTTCATACTGTGGGGGAAAGTATTTGTGCTGCTTTTTGGAAACAGATGGGAACGTCTGGTTCCTGTCCTGGGCCGGCAGCGAGGCTCTCGTGTGCAGAGCGTGACGGGTGAGACGCAGCTGCCTGCCGCCCCCTGCGCAGGGCCGGGCTGTGGGCTCCCACCCGTTCCCACCTTCTGTCGAACCACTTTGATTTGCGGAGAGAGAAATAGACTTTTTGATAGTGTGGTTAAAACATTGATTTGAGCTATTTTAGTAAAAGGAGTAACAAATAAGATTGTGACAGTGTTTACTTTGCGCTGGATAAATAAAGGCCCCTTGCAGCCTCCCGGCTGGTGCTCACTGCTGCTCTCCGGAGGGACGCGGGCGGCGGGGCAGACGGCGCGCCGGAGCGGCCTCTGACTGGTCCCCAGGCCCGACGGAAAGGTTCCGGCCCAAACCTGGCCCAGCGTGGGAACCCACGTCCCGTGCAGATGCCAGCCAGCTACCCCAGGCACAAGCTCCGGGACCCGTCCTTCCAGAGGGACCCGTGCAGGCCCAGGCGAAGGCAGGGACCATGAGGACGGGCACATGGCTTCCCTGTCCAGGGTCTGGAGCGACCACCTTTCACCCCGAACGACAAGGGGCAGTTCCAGAACTGATTTTATTTGGGTAAGGGGCTGAGGAGTCTCATCTGTAACCGAGATGGGATTCACAGTATCCCGTTACATTCACACATAGAAAATGGATCTCTATGTACAGAATTTGCAAACAGCTGTAAACATACATTACTTTCCAAGTATATCTCACTTCAGGAGGAAAAGAAAAAAGCCACCCAACAAAGCAACCCCTTCAGAAGAACTTTAATACAAAGGATGCACGTATCGTTAAAGAGAACGGAGGTTCCCCGACCGGGCGGGTGTCACAGGACGCTGCTGAGTGGGACTTCCGGTGGGACTGGACTATTGAAAGTTGGGTGTCCGGGAAAAATAGGCACTGATTTTAGAAGGAAATCCACTCCTTACTGAAGCTATTATTGAGCCAATATGGCTGGTTACCGTTTCAGTAGCGCAAAGTGACCCAGGGCAGGGCTCGCAGACCAAGTAGGTGGAAACCGTGTCAACGGCCTTGGAGGGCGAGGCCCG
>PVIC010004046.1:18902-64828 GCA_004025085.1 Thryonomys swinderianus | reverse complement strand
GCAAGCCACCACAAACTCAGCAATATTCCTGTCTCTGCCTCCTGAGTGCTGGGATTACAGACGTGAGCCACCACCTCCGGCATTGTGGTATGCGGTGTTGATTGTTGGTGGGCGTGTCTCCACGCCCAGCATTATATGTGGTTACCGGGGATCGAACTCAGGACCTTGTGCTTGCAAGGCAGGCGCCAGAACCACTGAGCTAACCCTCCGGCCCCCAACCACCTCTTATCAATATCATTTTTAGTCATACAGACTGCTATGACCACTGTCAGAGCCTGGGTAGCCTCATCTATAGAGGATGAAGAAGCCAAGGCCAAGTAGCCAGCAGAATCATTATCTGCTGAGGCCCTACATCCTGCACCACAGAACAGGGCCTGTATGCTGTGTTCTCATGTGGATGGGGAGTCACTCTCTGTAGTCTCTTTCACAAACACGCTAACACCACTTATGAGGGATCTGTTGTATGACCTAATGATTTTGCAACAGGAGAAACAAATCCCTGGAGGTTAGAATTTCAATAGTAAGTTTTGAGAGGACACAAATGTTCCAACCACAGCAGTCACCAATGATGTTTATGTTGTAAATTCAGTCGCCAACTTGGAATCAGTTGTGCTTCCTCTACATTTTGACTGCATTGTTCACTTTCCTCTCAGGAAACCATTTTCATATTTTCTGGTGCCCTTTCTGGAAAGTTCTTTTCAATCTTTGCATCTCTTTTGTCTCACTTCTAAATGTTGAAGTGCCCTAAAGTCCATACTCTGGACACTTCCATGCTCTATCTACACTCACTCTTCTTGGTAACTCCTCTAATTTCATGCCATTATGTAGAATCTACTAAATGCTGTTGACTTTTAAAGTTTATAATTCTGGCTTACATATCCTCTCAGAATTCCAGACTCTTACATGAACATTATTGCCTGAATATTCATTAATCACTCTCAAAATTTAAAAGCTCCTCCTAATTTCTCCTTGTCTTATTCTTTTCCATTTAAGTAAATAGTATTTCCATTTTTTGGAAATAAATTGGTTCAGTTAAAAAAAATGTAAATTCAACCTTGGCTTCATCCACATTATGCATCCTACCCTTTAGCTAATCCTTTCAGCACTATCTTTCAAAATATTCAGAAAACAATTAATTTTTTGATACTTCTTAATCTGAGTCACCAAAATCTGTTCCTTAACCACCCTCAGAAATGCTAGTTTTTCTTCCTTTTGCTAATGAACGGCTTTGATTATTTTCACAAAACAGCCAAAAGGATACTATTGTAGCATAAAGCACGTCATGTCAGTTTTGTCCCCAAAATCATCTAGGAGTTTTTCAAAGAGTTTCAATTTCTTGCAGTGACATATAAAACCACCTTATTGGACCAGAGATTTAGCTCAGTGGTTCAGCACCTGCCTGGCAAGCACAAAGTCTTGAGTTGGATCCCTGTAACCACATAAACCACATACCACAGTGCCTGGTGTGGTGGCTCAGGTCTGTAATCCCAGCACTCAGGAGGCAGAGGCAGGAGGATTGCTGAGTTCGAGGCTTGCCAGGGCTACATAGTGAGCTCAGAGCCATCCTGAACTACAAAGCGAGACCCTGTTTCAAAAGCAAAACAAAACAAAAAAAACCTTGTTTTTTTCAGATCATCCTAATCTATTCTTTTCTGGCTCAGTTTTATCCACACTCTCTTCCTCCTCTTCCTTGTCCATAGCGTGCCTACTTTACCCTTAAGATCTAACCCATTCCTTCTATCTTTAACGATCAACCCCCCAAAAGCCAAATGATTCAAAACTTTCTATCATTTACTTCCTAAGGACAGACTTTATTTAAAATTATAAAACCTTATCTAAAATTCTAAAACCTCTGCTCTTCCCTGTAGATTTCCTATCTGCATCTCATTTACATATAATAACAATTACTTATTTGCATTCCACACATCTCATTTATTCATCCTATTTACTTCCCAGTTCTTTCCATTAGAACATCAGTGTTACGAAGCACAGACCTGGGTCCAGTTGGTTTGTCTCTTTATGCTCAGCCCTTACAGCCAGAATGTGGCACGTGGGTGGTTCTCAGTATTCCCCTAGAGTGGATTAACAAAGCTTTCAAAGAGGAGTTTAAAAAATGAAGATGAAGGCTCGAGGTTAAACTCAGAGGTTCCAGTGCCTGACTAGCAATTGCAAGGTTCCTGGTTTGATCCCCAGTAATCACACACAACAATCAAGGGCATGGTGACTCAGGCCCACCAGTAATCAGTACCACATACCACAGTGCCCATTGTGGTGGCTCACGCCTGTAATC
This sequence comes from Thryonomys swinderianus, assembly GCA_004025085.1. Taxonomy (NCBI): domain Eukaryota; kingdom Metazoa; phylum Chordata; class Mammalia; order Rodentia; family Thryonomyidae; genus Thryonomys; species Thryonomys swinderianus. The sequence continues at coordinate 62,538 of PVIC010004046.1, read as the reverse complement.
CCAGCACTCAGGAGACAGAGGCAGGAAGATTGTTGAGTTCAAAGCTTGCCTGGGCTACATAGTGAGCTCAGAACCAACCTGAACTACAAAGCAAGACCCTGCTCTCAAAATAAATAAATAAATAAATAAATAAATAAATAAATAAATAAATAATTAAATTAAAGAGTGAAATTTGCTAAGGCCTTTCTTTTGCAGTTCCCACATTTGCTGTGTTATTTGGACCCAATATTTCTGCATATGCCTTTTCTGCTCTTCTCTGTCACCATCACTACAGGCTTCAATTTCTCAATGATATCTGTGCTGTTACATCTCTTTAGAAATCTACTAAATCTCTGAATTTCCTATGTAATATATCCATGCCTCTACAGTTGTCAGTATTATACTAGGTTGTAATTATGTGTTTTGAGTTTTTCCTTATGGACTATGAGTTCCTAGATGATAAGGTTCATGTTCATGATGTGCTGTCTTTCAAACCCCAGTATTCACATTATGTAACTTATGCAAACATGACTGATGTTGTTTAATAAACTCAAATGAAATAACTTTCTAAAAGTCTAGTATACCTCAACATTTTAGACTGAATAGACAAGAAAAGTAGATCTCAAATCTTCTTCCCCAAACGCTGTCACGTGAGAGTGTGGACCTCCCATTTCTGGGAGAGTTGAGCAGACCCTGGTTGCCTAGTGCTTGGAATCCAAGAAAAATGTTCTTGAATCACCACACAAGTGAGAGTAGGAGTGGCTCAGGGCCAGTACTTTGTGTTTTGATTTTTCTACATTTTTTTTATTTTCAACTTATGATAGCCTGGGGTTTCCAACATACCACACCATCCTACCTAATTTACCACAATGTCGATGCAACGTAAGGGATAAATGCAAAATCAAACATAAATCTCTAATAAATACATTTGCTGAAACAACCTGGATGATTTTATAGTCAAAATATATTTTAAATTTAAACCCCTAGTTTGTTTCACATCAAATAATTTGCTTCTCATATAACAAATTTATCTTTTAAGTAAGATGAAATATTTTGCAGCTACAAGATGGTATTATTAGTCACATTATTCTCATTCATTTCTTTACTGTCATTTTTCCCTCCTTTGAAAGTTTATGTTGAAATAATTTGGCACTTCTGTTCAATTTTTGAATTTGTTTTAGTCTTTGCATTTAGCAGTATATTTTAATACTACCATACTTTTAAAAATATATTTAAGCATTACAGTGTATTTTGATGTTAATGCTTCAAAAGTAACCTCTATTTAAAAATAAATACTTTAGTAACTACCAAAAATATCAAAAATCATGATTTTACTGGAACTTTAATACACTAGTTCTAAAAATAGTTATATTTTCACATTTTATCTTTTAAAAATTGAATACTGCTATATTAATTTGATACTGAGTATTCAGTCTGAGAAGTATAAATATCTTGTCTAAGAGTAAATAACAAATCAAAGAAAACTTTTTCTGATTTTACCCACAGTTCTATGTATTTAAAACCTTCATGTTTTTTTTATTTATTTTATTTTTTTGAGACAGGGTCTCACTTTGTAGTTCAGGCTGGCCCTGAGCTCACTACATGGCCCAGGCAAGCCTTGAACTTAGCAATCCTCCTGCCTCTGCCTTCCAAGTACTGGGATTACAAGCATGAGCCACCACACTCAGTGTTGTGGTATGCGGTACTAATTGCTGGTGGGCGTGAGTCACCATGCCCAGTATTGTGGTATGTGGCTACCGGGGATCGAACGAGGGACCTTGCGCTTGCCAGGTGGGCAATGAAACTATGGAGCTAACTCACCAGCCCATGTTTAATTTTTATAGTATGCTCAATGAATATATAATTTTTACAGAATTTCTTTCAATTTATTTGAGATAGGGAAATTCCTTTTTCTTTTTCCTAAATAAAGTAGGAAATATTCTAAAATGTAAAATCCACTTGTTATCCACAACTCATTATTTAGCCAGTCTACACTTTTAAGATAGATAGTGTTCTTTATTTGAATTGTAATAAACTCACTAACATATTTAATATGTTAACATAATAAACTCACTGATATATTTTCCCTTCAGTCTCCTTTACTTGGTCCTTATATCCAAATAGATGCTTTCAAACATAAATTTCCATTTTGCAGGATAATTTTCCTGTTCCTGATTTTAAAGGAATTTGACAAACTTATAAGGCATTAAAATTCCATAAAGTACATGTAATTTATTATGTAAAATCTTCTTTCTGCTTTCTGTTTCAAAAGTGTGATGCCTTATTTTTTTAATGTATGTTAGGCCAAGTTACTGTGTACCATTCACTAACTGATAGGAAACACACAAAAACACTCTATGACTATGAGTTACTAACACAGTAAATATCCTCTGAGTGTTGTCCTTTTAAGTCAAGGAACCTTCAGAAACTGCAAACATATACCACTAAAATTCATATGTCTTATGATTTCAAATTCCATTTGCTATCTATGATGGATGAATACATTTTTATCTTTAAGAGATTTGTATCACATTAACAAAATATTTTCATTGTTAATCTCATAGCATGAATGAAGTGGAAATAAATATTTTCAATCTGATATCTGTACATATTACCACTCAGTAAGTCAAAATCTCCCAGAGGATACATGCAGTTATCTGAGGAAATTAGTATAGAAAATTCAAATGACCTCAATAACTTTGTAAAGAATTGGGCTAGGAAACATATTTTACTATAAGACATATGGATAGATGATTACAGATGCATAGAAATTCCTTTAGTCAGGAAAGCCGTGCAACTGTCAGAGATGTAGTCAGGATGTGTCTTGGTGTTTCCTTTGTTGTTTTGGATATATATAAAGCCTGAACAAAAGAAAACTCTGCAGAAGACAGAGAGCAGTTTCCAAGAGACAGAACTGTTAACCATTTGATAGATGATCTCAATCCCTATGCAATTTTCCATTACAGTATCCAACAATTGCAATTAGCACTTAAATTCTTAAGTAGAATCAATTATCCATAGAATATCTCAGGGTGGGCATATAGCAAAAATAATGAAGATATTACTAAATTATTCAAAGACAAGTTTTATATCTAGATCCCAAAGGAAAAAAATCAGGAACTACTGCTGACCAGTATTTACAGGTTATGATTTGCTTCAATGGTGTTGCAAATATTCTAAAGCATTTCTAAATATTATTTTAACCAAAGTACATTCTGATGCACACATTCCCATGCAGTTTTAAATTCACCTATAGATGACTATCTAATCCCTCCAATGGACATTCAAATAAAACCATGTTAAACATTTTTAAGGCCTTTAATCTTCAGAAAAGATGAAGGAAAAGAGTGGAGAGAGGGAGGGAAGGAAGGAGGGAGGGAAGGAGGGAGGGAGGGAAAGAGGGAAGGAGGAACAAACTGATTGACAACAATCCTCTATCAGTTCTGCATGTCTGCCTAGAAAGAAGCACCCATGACAACATTCAAGCTATAGAACACCTGAAATATAATTAACAAAACAGGGAGCATGATCATCTAAATAGTGTCTTCATATGGACAATGCATTTTATGAAATAATCCTCTGTGTGTGTGTCTGTGTGTGTGTGTGTGTGTGTTGGTGTATATTAAAACACAAATAAGAAAAACTGCGAATAATTCAATATGGTTAATGCATGCTGAATGCTTGAAAACATTCAACATACCACGTAAAGAATAATTGTGCTCAAATCCTTAAATATCTCAAATTTTTCATAGAGCACAGATATAAATAGGTATAAACTAAACAAACTATGAATTTTATGGAAGTAGGCATATGGCAATTTTTTGTAATTCTTAAAACACAATATATAGCTAATATACATTTTTCAGTTTCTTGGAAAAGTACAGAAAAGGAATCTAGATTACCAAAATGACATTTGTATGTTTGTGTACCAATGATGATAGAAACTAGGAAAAAATGTTTGACTTCTCGGATTTTTAAACCAACAGAAACAGTCTATTTTTATGGTGCATTGTGGCTTAAATAAGGAGGTATCTTTAGCTTCCTAAGTTGTTCACTAATTTCTCTAAGTGTCTTTCTGTTATTTTCTGACATTTATTTTACACTTGCTTCCTTTCTCTCTTCTCCTTCTCCCTCTCTCCGCTCTCCCTCCCTCACTCCATTCCTTTCCTTTCCTGCTCTTCTAATTAGGCCACTTCTTTCTTCGTATCATTCTTGCTCTAAATATACTTGCTAAGTCTATCGCCGCTATTGCCTCTTTTCCACGTTATCTTTTTTTAGGCACAATGCCAGTACCATTTTTCTTGTGATTTGTGAAAAGTCTTTCTTTCCTCTGTCCCTGCCCAGGCCTCCTACCCCCTGCCTAAGCTTTTCCTTTTTCCTCTATTATCTAGTATGCTCTCTGTTATATTTCTAGCCCATAAAGTTCACAGGGCTCACGAGAAAAGAAAACCACAGAAACAACAGAGGTTTGTCCAAAAATTACCGTTGGTTATTTGGATCTAGCTTACCATGTTGATTCTAAACAACAGCTTAATTCTTCAGAAGTCAAAGAAGGAAGGAAGGAAGGAAGGAAGGAAGGAAGGAAGGAAGGAAGGAAGGAAAGAAAGAAAGAAAGAAAGAAAGAAAGAAAGAAAGAAAGAAAGAAAGAAAGAAAGAAAGAAAGAAAGAAAGAAAGAAAGAAAGAAAGCTAAACTCTAAAAATCAAAGAAAAGTCCAGAATAAAGCACTTGTAATCTGTTTCTTCCCAAGTTTAAGGCCCTTCACTTTTCCCCCATATCTGCATCCATGTAATAAAACAAGAAGTATTTTCATTTTTCCTTGATACTGAGAACTACATGAACAGGATTCTGTTCACTCGATTGCAGTTTAACTCTAAATAGTAATGACAGCACATGCTATCTTAAGTGGAAAAGGATAAGTATAAGAAAAATGTTTAATGTGAATGAGATCTTTGCTGTCTTTGCCAGAATACTTGGAAAACTGATCCAGTACCTAATGCCTACATTTTTAGTGACATACAGAAAATCTTACAGGCTAATAAAGTTCACAGAAGAAAATTCTGGAATATGGTAACTGGTTTGAATTTCTACACGACTTAGTTCTTTACTTAGATACGCAGTCATTTCAAAGTCTTCAAGTGTTCCACCGTGTAATGCACTCTTTAATAACTTGCTTTTAAGTTTACTGTTATGCCTGGATTAGTTGGCAAAAGTGTTCTCTGTATGCTGAGGTGTCAGGTGACTTGACTGTAGTACTGATCAACATCTTTATTTTCCTTTCACAGGTAAACGCTATTTTTATATCCATATACTTAAGGTCTTGATGGGAAAATTGATTAATGCCTCTCTTTTTTACTTCCTATGCATCTGCATTGGTCTATTCACCTGCTGAACTACAAAGAAAGCAAATCTCTTGGTTATTATAACTGGAAATCTTTTTTTTAATCCTGTATTGCCAGAATCAAAGTCACCAAAAATGATAACAGTAGGAATGCTAAATAAGTTCCCTGCAGGCTGCAGCCAGAAGTTGCCAATATAGAGACAATTAACAAAACAAAGTTTGTAAACAAAGTATTTTCACAAAACCATACCTAAATTAGTCTGCTAGGGAAGGAAGCAGAAAATATACAGATCAAAACAGATCATTAGGATATCAAGATGAACAGTCTAAATAATAAGATGAAAAAGTATAAAAAAGCAGGAATGCTATTTAAGTAATACTGAAGTATAACCCTGAATACAGCATGGATAGAAATTTATGCTCTGAGAATCTTTTAAAGAGAAATACTGCTGCAACAAGAAAAAAAGGAGCATTAACAGTGACCAGCTTTTGAACACTTAGATTTTGTAATATGAAGTTCTGTGCACTGTACCAGTAATATTTAATTGTAGCATAAAAATTAAACCACTTCCTTGATACAAAATAGGGATAGTATGTAAATTAAGTAAGTTTCAATTCATGTCTTCTTACTCACATCTGTTGGCAGTTTAAATAGTTTTAGTGTCATTAATTGTTATAAAAGTGCAAGATATGCTGTATGCTTGCCACTTAGGACCAAAGGCACAAAAGTCTAATTGAACTAAGTAATTAGTAATTTGTCATTTCCTATTGTCAGCAATTACTTTCCATTAAAAATCCTCACTGAAAATTCTAATTTGAAGTGAGGCTTGCATTTTATTGCTGTCCATCCAAATTAGTTTAAAATTGACAGCTACATTTTCATTTAAAATTTAAAGATATTAATATGCTTGAAGAAACTGGAGCATGTTCAGGTCCATAGAAATGTATGTACATAAGCATGTACACACGTACATATGTGAACAAACACACACACACACACACACACACACATACAGCGCTAACACCAAAGGAGTTGCTTTTTATTTCCCCAAAAGGGAGTTGCTAGGGAAAATCACTTCATGGTTGCTTCTATAATGCTCCAGGTTTCTGATTTTTACATTCACACTTGGCCCCCCGCTGTGATGCTCTTTCCCCGGGCACACAGATGGACAAGGAAGCAGCATGCTATTAGGCTTCTTTCTGGGGTTCCCAGCTCCCTCTGGGATATGGCCACTGGACGCTTTTTCATTTGTTCTTTCTTCATGCTCCAATAGCCAATCAACACTCCCCTCCCAAAGTTCTGAGCACTGTGTAAAGCAAAGGTGGAACTTCTGTCAGCTCTCAAAAATACTAAGGAGGTGATTTATAATTAGCATGCGCCTACTGATCTACTTTAAGGGCCACTCTGTGGGTCAGGCATGTGCTGAGTTTCCTTGGTAAAAGTTGGAGCCCCACCTATTTTCCCTAGACTTTGTTCCTCCTTTGAAATGTTACAAGCCTGTTTCCCTGAAGTGCAGCCAGATTTCTTAAACAAATAAACTAACGTTCCAATAATCAAGATTAAAAATATGGAAATAAATTTTAAGTATTCTTTTCCCAGGCCCATTGTTACAATCCTAAACTGGACTGCAGATTTTAATTAAAAAATTTCAGTTAATAGACTTGTACACAAAGGCCCAATGTCTTAGACAAGGCTAACAAAAATCAAGGGGAAACATATTAATATATTTGTTATTATAAAGCCACTGATGTCCACAATGAATAGATTTAATTTGTTAACATTAAATACATTAGAAACACACTAAAGGGCAAAAGACAATGAAATTTCATAATTATGTTTCTAATAATTCAATAACTAATAAAGATGATGGTGAATGGATATATGTATTAATTTAAATGATATAGTTTACTAATTTCTTTTTTCCTAAATGTTAAAGTTGACTTGTGACACTGAAGATGATAATGAATTCCTCTTATTTTTTAAAATGGCAATCTAATCATTAATCCTAATTCATACACTCTCACAGAACAAATTTTATGTAGTTACTCCTTTGGTAACTAACTAGATATATCACACATCTGTAACACTTAAGAGAACATTAATTAGTGCTAATTTACAATCAAGTTCCAATGGAGAAGCAAATTATTTTTTCATGAACATCAGAAGTCTTTATCATGACCATTATGATGACGAATACCAGAACATCTTAATTATTTCTGCTTATAATAGTTGCCACAGATCTTTAAAATGCACAGAATAGAAAAAAAGCTAGTGTCATTATAATTTGCTTAAACAGTATACTCTAATTCATTTCACTGAATATTTTGTTCTCTTCTCTTTATTATAATAGAATATTGCCTGAAATTTAAAGATCAATTCTTGCATTCAGTATATTAAGATCTATTGAAGTAGATTTAAGAAATTTTACTATACTGTTGAAATATTTGCTACATAAATTTAAATTGTCTATAATAGCCCAGTTTTGTATGAAACAAAAATTATTTAAACCGTAAAATATTCTCCTTTTATGAATCACATTTTATTAGCTGTATGTAGTCCTCAAAGAATATGCCTCACAGAAGGAGAATAAGCCACAAATGCAAATTTTTATTCAGCTCATTCTAAAATTGTGTATAATTGCCAATAAAGCACTGAAGAGAAGAGAGAATTAAATTAAAGGTTCAATAAACACTGATCGATGTGCTTGTAAATACCAAGTCTATAAAATGGTCTTCCCTTTAAATATAGTTGTACCACAGATACATATTGTGTGTCGTGGAATACGGCTCATCACTTATAAATCTAGTTGCTCTTGTTTCTAATAGAAATAGCCAGAAATGTAGGAAGACTGTCAGAGGGGAATTTGTTTTTAAAGAAAGAAAGAAAACAGCCTGATTCTCAAACTCTCGCTGCCTCCTGGTTTAGCAGCAGCTCCCAATCAGCAGAATAAAGAAGTCATCTCTGTCTAAGATGTAAATAAATCACAAGCCTCAGTTACTTTACCACTAGCTGTTTGTCATTCAGGAAAATAATGGTTAATCAATGTCTAATCAATGAAGATGTGTAACATATTAGTTTGCAGTCCTTCATCATCCTATTTTCTTCAATTGCCTGGGGGTTTGTGTTCAGTACTTACAGAATCGATTACAATTGAGAGTGATCATTCAGCTCGTGTTGAGAGCTGTCAGCTGGGCCCGCCAAGAGCAGCTCCGCTCTTATGTTTAGTATGAGATGCTAATATTTAGCTGCATCTGACAAACTAGGTTTCATGGTGGAACGTTTTATGAGAAGTGCTTAAGTAACTAATTGTATCACTACCTGTCACTTGATGAAACTAAACTTTTCCTGACTTCACAATAATCATAAGCATTACTGGCTTGCTGTGGAAAATTAAAGGCAAATAGCTGCCTGCTTCAGTCTGATCATGCCTGCAGGGCAGGTCTAAGAAAGGCAACAACCAATGACGCTTTTATAAATAACTACAGGGGGGCAGGGGAGCGGAGATGATTCTTCACTTTTCCTAATAAACACCTTTTTTTTGGGGGGGGGACATAGGGCTACTGTGTACAAGCATCTTCCGATGCCCAAACTATCTCATGAACTCCCCCCAAAAAGTTGGAATTCAGCTTCCTGACACGTGTATATAGAACAACCCTTTGCGCCTGTGTGCATATAAATTACAGTGAAAATGTTAATTGCCTGATAAACCCGTTTTTCTGACCATTTACCAAAAAAAAAATAACATACCAACCTATTTAAGAGAAAGGTAAGGAAAATATTAAAAAAGGATATAGGAGAAAAAGAATCTTGATTTCAGAAAACATTCTCTAGTTATGGAACTGTTAGCTTGAACTGCTCTTTTTCGTGACTTATTTTGGAATTTGTACTAATAATAAGCCCAGAGCCTGATGTCAAAAACTACTAATAACAATATATCATTTCATTCGAAACATTTTTGGATCTTCATAGGAAGGACTTGAGAGCACAACTGCAGTTGTCTCGTTGTTAGAATCAGTTCCCAGAGCGCCCTCTAGTGGACACAATTTTGAAGCATTAATATGGAAGGCGAAAAAGCTGTTCCTGCCCAGTTCAAACTCATTGACACTTGCTTTATGGCCAATATTAAGAAATTTTAAAAAGTATATCTATCATCATGAGTGACCTAAGTGTGCTCTTAAACTTAAAAATGTTTTAATATCATTCTGTGGTCAAGCGTACCAGAGAAATTTAAAATGATCTAAGATTTTCTTAAGTTATAATAATGCATTAACTTTATTAGAATATCACTGCTGTGATACATTGTCAAATTTAATGGGTATTTCGGGATATATTTTAATTGTTCAAATTGCTGGAATAGCTGAGGAAAATTTTAACCCTAATGACAACACCTTAAAGGGAAAGGTTATCTAATGTGTAATTTGATAATGTACAATGAAATATTGAATTTACATTGTTTCCAGTAACAGTGGGGAGGAAAAAATTATCTCTGAATAAAAAATTTTAATGAAACTAATGTGATTTAATAAAAAGCCAATTGTAAAGGTGAACGGAAAAAGAGCACATCTAATGAATAAATGATTACTTTTGTTTTCTTAGTGTTAAACCTCTCCCTTTCATAAATATATTACATTATGGGGTTCAAGTACATAGGACTAACATAGGCTTGCTGAAAAGAAAGAAAGGATATGTGCAAAACAATGCTTTGGGTTATATTTTAAAATAGGTTTTCAGAGTCCAAAAGATACAGAGAATATTTGTATTTGATTTTAAATAATGGATATATCTTTCTGAGTTGATGGGCTAATTGTGCAATGAAGGAATTAGAAATCATGAAATTATAATAGTGTCTTATGTAGCCATAAACTGAGAAAGCCATTTAGATAAACTAACTAGCAGAAATCCCACCAGATAAATGAATCAGAATTGCCAAATCAAGAGAGTTTTGGCTTAAAGACATAATAAAGAAGATTGAGGGCAAAATTGCTAAAGATACCCCAATCTCAGATACTCTCAATCCACAAAAAATGATGGAACTGCATCAATAGGCACTTGATGGTATTTTCCCCCTTTAAACCCAAATTTCTTAAGAAGGAACAGTTTATACATTTACATCCTCAAGTGTCAACAAACTATTTTTGGATTATTTCTATAGATGATTAGAGTATTTTGAAAGATAGTACAAATACTATGTATCTATAAATGGTCTCCAGGCTTCCATAAATATGTGTTATCATACACACAACAGATCAAGCTCTGCCAATCACCTTGCCTAACATTTGTTAGAAATTTCTTTTTCCTGCCACTCCATTATTCAGAATGTAGGAAACCCTTTTGGCTGGATATCTAATAAGTTGGGCTCACATATCTGTGTGCAAATGTTTAGTCTCCTTCAATTACATTTTTGCTACTGGTGGTCCTGAAATCAAGCACATACACTAAAAAAGACAAACCAACAGAGGTGCGTAAGAGATCTTCATCTACCTCTGTACAGCTGCCAAGGGAGGTGAGCGCACCCCATGAAGGTCTGCACTTTGATACTGCAGCTGGGATAATGATGAAAAGTTAATGGATCTTTATCTATATCAACCCGATGGTCATAGACTTTGTTATTTTTATTATTTCTTAAGCAGGGGAATGGTGCTGATGAAAATGAAGGCATATATTCATAGAATTCCTTAGATTTATAGGGACAGGCACTACAAAGCCTGCTGTCCTTTCTGAGGTAGATAAATTGAGTTCCATGCAGTTTACTATGTAGGGGTCTTTCAAATGAGACCACGAAATTGCGAATCCTTCCTCTCCTGTGTGGACATTAAAGATCTTGTAACAGTCTTCATAAGAACAGGGGCTTGTCACCTTACCACGATGCATATTTCCCGGACCTACCTTCAAGTCGGAAAGCTAGCATCTTTCCACAGGGTATTAGGGCACTAGATACCTTGAGAAGTTCAAATATATTTACCCAATTAATTAAAAATATTCTCCTAATGGTTCTAAAATATCTTTTTAAGAAGAAAAGGAAACAAAGGTCCCCTTAGGTAAAGTTACAGCAGTGTTTGTTACATGAAATTAAAGTTCCAAAATATCTGATTAGTCCCTTTTGAACACAAATGACTAGGTTGTTAATTTTATTTTAAAAAAAACAGAAACAACCAATATGTAATAAAAAAAATCTTATAATCCATGATCTATGCTTTTTGATACAGGTAATGTAAAATAAATGATATAATCTACAAAACAATGACAAATGAAAGACTTAGAAAAGGTTATGGTTTGACAAGGTAACATTTTTGAAATCTGGACACCAATCAAATTGATGTAACTATTGGTGATGCAACACTCCCTGACACTAAAGTCTTTACCACTGTCTAAAACATATAGAAGAGCCCATTGTGATTGTTTAACGTCAGCTTTTGTTCACAAGCTCTTTCATAAAGCTGAAACCAGGAAAATGATTTAAAGCAGTTCAATTTGTCTATTTACCTTAATCTTTAACTATTCCCATATGTCTGGCTACATGATGTATGACTCCTCATAAACCAATTTTTCAAAGATATACACGACAGAAAAAAGTCAGACTCCTAACCTTTTATGTGCTGAACTTTTATAGAGCTCTGGAAAACAAAATGCTTTTAGGTTTCAGAACAGAAAAAAAATAGAGAAAAGTTATTTTGCTTTTCTCTCTTTTTAGTACATATCTGCATCCATAAAAGTAGGGCATGCACTATATTCTAGGTATGTGAAAAGTCACTTTAGAGGTTCCATCCAGACATTCGTGGTAAAAGACTTTGCTTTTTCAAAAGTATAGAATCCCTTTAAAAGGATTCACAAATTAAGGTCATTAAGCTCCTACAGGCCCTTCAGCTGAGGTAGGAATATTGGGCTAGGTATAATACCACCCAGCAAGGATGAACAGAGAACAAAAGATACACATTAGGGATAAGAACTCTGATTCTTTCAATTCAGTTTTAGAGAAATCAAGTTTGTGAATTTATTCAAATACTTACATTTGAAATAGAATAGTTTGTTTAAGTCATAAGATTATGAAATAAATGTAACTAATTTACATGTCTTTATGGAGATGTAAAGCATGAAATGTTGTAGCTTTTTCCTGATTCACGTAGCCAACATCTACTGGGTGCCTATTGTGTGCTTGGAGCTAAAAAGCCATGAACAAGACAGAGTTGTAGCCCTGCACTCCTACAGTCTGTGTGGCTTTAATTGAAAAATCAGGCCGGGCGTGGTGGCTCAAGCCTGTCATCCCAGCACTCGGGAGGCAGAGGCAGGGGGATTGCTGAGTTCGAGGCTTGCCTGGGCTACATAGTGAGCTCAGAGCCAGCATGAACTACAAAGTGAGACCCCGTCTCAAAAAAAAAGGAAAAAAAAAGAAAAAATGAAAAATCAGCTTCATCACCAGCACTATTATATTTATGAACCAGTTGAAACATAAAATTTGATACTTTTAGTATATAAACTGTCTTAAAGCTCAATCCATGTGAAAATTATATTCTGCAGCCTTTGTTATTTTTAAGGTACACTGCATTTCCTAGATGGCTTGCTCAAATTAGAAAGTGTAGTTTCTTCTCATAAAAAGGCACAAAACATTTAAATGTTTTTGACAGAATGCAGAGAAATTACACATCTATGTGTGCCTAGCACAATTCCAGATATCTTGCATAAGTTCTATACAGACATCGTCATAATATTCAAATACTAACATTTTTACCTCTGATTGTCATATCTTCAATAAGCAGATTAAAATCAAGTAAATTATTTTATAAAATAAGATCTTAATCTTAGAATAAAGACCAATAAAAAATCAATGAGTTATTAAAATTAACTCAATTCAGCATGTAGATTAGTTAACTCATATCCTACCACAATTTTTCCAGCCATAATTAAACAGTATTTTCCTAATGCAGATATTGTGAGACCTTAATAAGCCACTATATTAATTAATAAGTCATTAAATTTAGTAGAGTTTCATAAAGAAATAGCTTCTATGTTTTAAAAAAATAATCTGATAACCAGTGGGGGGAAATTAACATTCAAATTATCATAATCATCATTAACAAATACTGTTTAAATTTAACATATAAAAATTTTATTAATAAAGCCAATAGGGTGCTGTGTAAAACTTATCAAGATAATTTTGTTGTCAGAATGATTCTCTTATTTGACCAAATTGTTGTAAATTCCAAACTTAGATTTAGCATCATCTTCCAAAATATATGAAATGTATGTCTCATTTTACATTTACAAATTAAACTCTGAAAGTGCATGTTTTTGTAGCTATTATGCACATATATATAATAATTACCATAACATAATTCACTTAAGTATACTTGCAGTTCCTAGAATGCAAATGTAAACTGCATATATAATTTTAAAATGAGAAACCTAAAACATGCACGATATCATACCAGTTTCATATACAGACTTAACTCACTAAAGTTCTTCGATGGAACTCTGGATGTAGAAATTTTTATATCTCCAAATTAAGAATTCTTTTTATTTTTAAATGTTTTTATATCAGTAGGAAATCTAATTTGTAATCTTATTCCAATTTTAAGCTAATAATATTGTCATCTTCAAACTAGAATTACTACACAAATTAAAACACCTAGTTGACATGCATTTGAACAGAAATACACTCACAGTAATCAGAATGTAGTAAAAAATAAAGACATTTGTGTCACATTTAGTAAATGGCTCTAATCCATTTACTTAGAAATCTTTTCACTTATCTTGGTCTTAATCCACTGATAACATAAAAAATCATTATAATGGAAATCAGACAGACATCACGTGCTATGTGTTTACTCTATGTGGCTATTTGTTGTTTCATAATAAGATTTTAGGAGGGTAAAATGGACATGGATGGCCATTTATCTATACTTCTGCAAATAGAAATGTCATCAGGTACATTGAAATTTTCACTTTTAAATATTTTATTAAATTGCTCTTAAATAAAATAATTTAGATACATTTAACCTGCAGTAAAAATGATTAGATTTTCTATTTAGCTTAATTGAGCTGATACCAATTCAGAGAAGAAAACCCTCATTTATAAAGATTTTTTAAAATTTCTAGCTTTTTTTAATGGCTCTTTTTAAAACTTCAAGTACGCTAGAGAAACTGACTGTGGATCATGTATACAATGTAGGGTCAATGCTGTATTGAATTTCCAGACCATTTTCAGACTACCTTCTGGCAATGGAAGCATTTTGACCACTGACACTCCCTATGGGTATATCTGACTATCCTGGTACACTGCACCATTCCCCATTATTGAATCTACAACAAACTGCTGTAGGTTATTCATTGATTGAGTGTTTAAGTATATTCTTTAGGAGCAAATAGAGAACTAATCTGTAGGCAATCACATAAAATAAAAATATCAGCAGAATTCCTACTTCAAAGATGCTTTGAGCTATAGCACTTAATTATGTGCATTCTTTGATTATGTTGTGTCACACTCAATAAAGACTATAGGAATTCTATTTCTTTATATCACTGTGGATTCTCCTCAGCACTTCATTATATCTCTAAAGGAAATTTGAAAAGCACCTGCCAAACCAACCATACCAACTTAAAGCACTTCCACTCCCTTTATATGCTCACATTGCGGGAGGGAGGGGCTTGGATCAGTCATAGCATTAACCAGAATGTTTATTTTACCAACAGAGATACACAACACGACTCATATTTTCTAATACACATATAGCTGAATATCAGGTGAACCGTTTTCAGCCTGAAGACATACACGTACACAAGCTCCTGAGTCTGCACCCTTCTAAACAAGCCCATAATAAGAATAAGCTTAAGGACACCTTTGCACAGTTTTCTCAGACAATGCAGAATCTGGGAGAGTGTGTGGTGGCACGTGCGAGAGAGCAGACAGCCCTGCACCCCTCACGAGTCCCTTCTGTCAGTGTATATTTAGGACAGCTTTCTAACGTGAAATCAGCCCAGCTGCAGTGGCGATTTCAGGGAGTTCTGAGGAAGACACACAGGGAGAAGCAGAATACTTCACCTCCTTAAAGTGCTGTTCCTCTTTTCTGAGAATTGGAATGCGTTTTCTGATTTCTTTTTTTGTGTGTTTTGTTTTTTTTTTTTTTTTGCAGACTTTCTTTTGAGGATATACCTGCCATGCTAAACTGATATCATTTTCTCTGAATTAGCTTGGTAGGTTTGGAATATTTTTATAACACTTAGAAATGTTTAAAAACAGAATAAGATTGCTAAAGATCAGTGCTTTAAAAACTAAAATATGTATTCTACAACATCTGTTTCTAAAAACAGGGAAGTAGAAGGAAAACATAGTGAAAATAATTTTGCATTCCTTTACCATTTAAATTGGTTTTTTTTTCTTCTGTACATCATAGTTTTAGTTGGGTCTCATTTGTTCTGTTCTTCTTAGTAAGGCTCTCACTGCAACCAGCCTCTGCATTACAAAATGCAGAAGCCCAAAGTGTTGATTTCAACAAACACCTCCCAAATCACAATTTTTGTCTAAATTCCTTTTCTGCAATCCAACTGCAGCACTACTTTGATGTGTCTGCTTTTTATTTTCTTAAATATTTCAAGCCACACAGAGGCAAGTAGAAAAAGCTATTCATCTTGCTTCTGCCTTTCTAATATGAGTTCAGCAAAACCTAGAGATTATTCCAACTAATGAAATGCTGGGGTATTTTGCAAGATTACTAAATGTGGAATTAGCTTATTTCTAATAAAACATCTCCATAATATCACATTTCAAATGGAAAATAACCAGGGAATAGAAAACAGTTTTAAAATACAAGTGAACAAACAACAAAGAAAATGCCGTGGACACTGTTATATTACTATTTGCCCCTCTGATAAAGTTTATGGAGTTCTTGAACTGTAGCAATTCATTATCCAGGTCAGTTAATCTATGTGATTATACTGTGAGAATCCATACATGAAAGACAATGTGGCCCATTCACAAAGGCCACTGTGCTATGGAACAGGTACCCAGTGACGGGAGAGAGATGCTTGTAAAATAGAGGAAAACATACACAGATAAAACCCAAAATATGCTGATAATGTGGAAGGTTAAAAAATGCTTGGATGTTCTTCTCTAAAGATACTCTTCTAGGTCCTGAATAATTTTTAAAAGCTTTTATTTAATGGAGAGCAAATGCCACACAAATATTTTTTATAATCTTTTATAATATCTTGCACAGTATTATTTTATTCTTTACTAAATTATGCTTTTACTTGGTTAAGTTTGGTAATGACACTGACAGCACTTTCCAACATGAGGTCAAGCTATTACTTTTTTATATATAATATTTTTATTGTATGGAATGTATTAACTGCATATTTTATATTCTTTAAAATGCATATATTTAATCAAGAAACTCACTAGAAGGGCATTGGGGAACTCTCCAATAATTTTTAATAGAATAATTTTGATTCTTCCAAGGAAATGCCTTTCTTCAATTTAAGAAAGACTCTTGCTACTGCTAAAGGTTAACAAAAATGTAGAAATGTCCATACCAAACGAAATTTTTAAAATTCAAGCCACTGATGAATTCCAACTCCGTACTACTGGCATTTTTTTCACAGTTAAGTTATATCTTTATCAGAGTGAGTTATTAACATTTTATATGTATACAATTCTTATTAAAATATGAAGGGTTTAAGAATTGCACCACATTTCATTCAGAGATTAATTTAGAGAATAACATGTAACAAATTTGCAATCAGTACTTGTGGGAAGAAAAAGGCAGGAGTAAGAGAAAGAAAGAAATATTGATAGGAAACTAAATAACAGGAAAATCTCAAAGAAAAGGAATAGTAGAAAATGCTTTCCAAAATGAAGTTAAACAAACTTGGTATCAGATGTGACATATCATTCATCTATAATTAATTACACAGATATAAGTATGATTGCTGGGTTGATAACATTTCCATGATTAAAAAGTCAAACATGCAGTGGTAGAGGATTTATCTAGCACAAATCAGGCCCTACATGCAGTTCACAGCAAAAGGGGGGTGGAAGATTTCAATATGGCATTGTTTAAATTATATAAACTTGTTACTACATAATACTTTCTCAAGAACACACTTTGTGAAAGTGACTCTATGTTTTTGTTTCAAATAAAGAGATTTTATTCCCTAGTTTCTGAACAACACTGTCATAACTACATTTTGCTCGTGATAGATTAATAAGAACCATAAACAAATATCCCTACAAAACTGCTGGGCAACAATAGCAGCAACCAGCAGCACATCTAGTCTCACAGTCTCGCCACATGGGACGACGCTACAAGCAATAATCTCACACAAGGACAGTTAGAAACACCACTGGTTCCTTTTAACAGAGTCTACAGCCCCAAAACAAGTGTCACATGTATACGGTATGGAAAAGACTCTGTCCACATCAATTATGATAAAACAGAGATCTAGAATGTGCCCCCAAAATTCTCGTGTGTTTGGAGGTTGAATGCATCATGGGAGATCTTCATTCATCACTGGATTAATCCAAAGAAGAGCTCAGAGCTGAATGTCCTGTTTGGGGAAGGGAGGCTGGACAGAAAAAGCAAGACCCTGGTTGCATGACCTGGAAGTGTGTTTCCCTCCTCAGCTCCTTCCTTTGCCCCCTGTTTCCTAGATTTCATGACGTCAGCAGCTTTTCCCCCATGAAGCCCCTCCACCATGCCCTGCATGCCTTAAAAGCCAGCCAACTGTGGACTGCATCCTCTAAAAATCACGAGACAAGATATGCCTCTTCTTGATGTGGATGAACACAACACTAAGATTTCATCTCACTCCACAAAGAATGGCTGCTATCTCAAAACTCGCCAGCAAGAAATGCTGGCTGTGCTGTAGAGAAAAAAAAGGAACCCCTCTCCACTGTTGGTGGGAATGTAAACTGGTACAACCTCTATGGAAGTCAGTGTGGAGATTCTTTAATTCTTTTAGGATTAGAGGTCCCATTTGACCCTGCTATTGCTCGGCTAGGAATATACACCAAAGAATCAAAATAATCATATCATAGTGACATATGTGCATCCATGTGCATAGCAACTCAGTTTGTGAGAGCTAAATCTTGGAAACAACCCAAATGCCTATCAACTCGAGACTGGATAAAGAAGATGTGGTTTTTCTATAAAATGGAGTATTACTCTGCCTTAAAGAATGATAAATTTGGGTCATTTATACTCAAATGGACATACCTTCAGGACGTACTCATAAGTGAAAAAATAGATCACAAGATGTGCAAATATCATATTTGTTCTCTGGTTTGAGAAACTGGAGATGTTAATGAGTTTTAGAAAGTATGATGGATATTGTGAAATAGAAACTATTCAAAGGAAAATGTGGTGGAGGTGTGAGTAATAAGGGGTAAAGAAAAATGTGATGGTAAGAAAAAAAGGGAAATAAAATGTATGTATTTAGGGGTTTAGTAGTTGTGGGGTGGGTAGGAGAATGGGAAAAAAATGATAATTAAATTGTGTCGTATGCTGGTACAAATTCCCAATATTGAATGTGATCATGAGGTGTATATACAAAGTACCAATAAAGATATAAAGGAAATAAATAAACACACCCTTCTTGAGATTGTAGTTGTAAGGGATTTTGTCAAGCAATGAAAAATTGACTAAGAAAAATGAATACAGTCTTATTTGCACATGTATATTTGAACTAGTAAAAATGGAAGAGTTTTCATAAAGTAATTCTGAAATTTTAATACACCTACATCTTTCTGAAAGTAAACAGTACATTTTCTTCTCAAAGTTAATAGGTTTTTCACTCTGCTAACTATGCCACGATTTACATTTTGAACAGTGTTTTCCTTTGGCGTAGGATCTAAATGTCTTGCCTCAAATTGCATGGTGCATCTCTCTTGTGCTTCAAAAACTTAGAAAAATAAATTCCAATGTCCTAAGATCCAGTCAATATATTGTTAGATTAACAAGTAAAATGACTACAAATACAGAAAATAAGTTAAAAGCTTAGAAAACAATGTTAAGATAATCCTATACTCAGAAGGAAGAAAAGGTACCGAACATACTTAAATCTACAACAGAGTGGAGTGTGTTGGGAAAGAGAAAAGGAATATACCTAGTTTCTTTTAAAGCTGTCTAGCTTTAGTAATTTTTAGCCAGTTTGGATAATTTGTAATCTAAAATTTATTAAATGCTTCTGCTTCTGCAGATCAATTATATCTGGCTGGAAAGAAGTGGGCATAGCTTTTCTTTTTCAGTATCAGGGACTAGTGATGTATAGACACAATATATCTTGCTTAATTTGTTGCATTTGCTTGAATTGAATGAGGTATTGTGTAGCTTTCAGCTGGTTCATGGATAATGATAATGCAAGCTAAAAATAGTGAACAAGTGTTTGAGAATTTGTTTGTGAAAAAAGAGAGAGGTTGAAAGGAAATCATTAGCCAGATAAGCTTTAAGCTTAGCTCAGAGAACCTCACTAAAATATTTCATGAAGGTTTATTTGGTATTGACATATGCATGTATTTTCCTCTCAGCTGGAATGACTCCAAAAGGGTTGTTACGGTTGGTCGAGTAAATAATACATGCTTTAAAAACAATTATAAATCTGTATTCACCTGATGGACTTTGTATTCATTCCAGTCAATTGGGCATATAATACTCGTTTAAAAAATAAGTACATATAATGCATTAAAAACTGCTTAAACGCCCATTTAACCGGAGGGGCCAAAACAGCTCTAAAATGGAGCATGTGATTAACACTAATGGAAGCTATGCATATGTAATGAAAGTAGAACCCCACACCCTTTTAAAGAGGGCTATGACAGGAGAATGACAGCTGGGAATCCCTAAGATTTAAGGCTTCTATTGCTTCTATAGTCAGGTCTGACCTCAAAGCAACCAGTAACTCCCAGAGTAGAAAATTGTGGGGTCCAAGGCAATAAGTAGTGATATTTAAGGTAAAACAATGCTAAGGAGAATAGCAGTAACAGCCTGATGGTAAATAATGCAGTGCTGTAATTGGATTGCATCTCTGTACTTAAACAGCTCTTCACTTATGATGGCTCCTGTCCCACTTCAATGTCTTAAGCATGAATCCTTCTTTATAATGTCAAGCACAAGAAAAGCCTATGCTGTACTTTAAGTTTTTGTGAGCACTATCTGAAAATAACCTCAGAATATTTTAGATATACCATGCTTTTTTTTTTTAAAGACAATGAAGGACAAAGGCAAAGATTGGCATGAAAACCGATATGATTCTGGCTTATTTCTCTTTGTTTTAGAGTTTAACCATCAATGGCTATGCAGATAGTGAGACTGAGAAGCACCTAAAAGTCTACCTGCCAACCACATGTTTTCCCCCTTAGGCTCAAAATCAACAATGGAATTATCAATAGAGGTGCTCTGTGGCAGTTGATGAGGGTGACAGAAACCCATTGTTGAAATGTAAAAGCATTCACAGGTCTTTCCCGATGCCAATGTCTTCAAGTGTTCTGCCCAACCTATTTTCCAGAAGGTTTAGTGTTTCTGTTTTAATACCTAGGTCTCTAACCCACTTTGATTTTAGTTTGGTGCATGGAGAAAAAGATAGATCCAACTTTAATCTTTGGCAAGTTGAAACCCAGTTTTACCAGCACCATTTGGTAAAGAGGCTATATTTCCTTCATTGAGTGTGTTTGGCTGCTGTGTCAAAAATGAGGCAGCTTCATGAACAAAAAAGCTCAGCAGCATGGGAACTAGCAGAAAGAATCAACAACTGGAATTTCATTTTACTAAAAAATCATCTGCATAGCAAGAGAAACCACCAACAGAGCAAAACGAACAAACTACAATATGGGGGGAAAATTTACCAGCTGTTTTTCAGGCTACTTTCTAGAGTTATAGAGAACTTTAAAAATGACCCTGCCAAAATAATTTAAAGACCTTATTCAAAATGGGCATCTGAAATGAACAGACATTTTTCAGAGGAAGAAGTAAAGATAGCTAAGAAACATATGAAGAAATGTTCAATATCACTGGTCATTTGAGAGATGTAAATGAAAACTACACTGAGATTCCATTCACTCCTCAAAGAATAGTTGCTATCATGAAATCAACCAACTACAAATGCTGGCAGGGCTGTGGGGAGGGAGGAACCCTTCCTCCCTGTGGGAATGTAGCCCAGTGCAACCAGTATGGAGAACAGTGTGGAGACTCCTTAAAATCCTAGGACTCCAGATCCTATTTGACCCTGCTATTCCCCTGCTAGGTACATACACAAAATAATTAAAAGAATTATAATTCTTTTAATTTAATTCGCAGCAACATATCTCTACCCGTGTTTACAACAGCTTAGTTTGTAATAGCTAAATCTTGAAAACAGCCCAACTACCCATGAACAGAAGACTTGATAAAGAAGATTCTTTATATAAAATGAAGTATTATTCAGACATAAGAATGATAAATTTGAGTCATTTATACTCATATGGATGTACCTTGAGGATATACTCATAACTGAAATAAATAGGACACACATGTAAATACTGTATTGTTTTGCTATTATGAAAAACTTAAGGTGTAAATGAATGTCAAAATGTATAAAATAATGTGAAATAGCAAGAAAATGTGTAAGGGAAAAGGCAGGAAAGGGAAAGGAAATTTAAAAATTGATAGTAAGAAAAAGGAGACAAAGCTTTTATATAGGGACTAGGGGTTGTAGAGAGGGTAGGGGAAAGGAGAAAAATGAGAATCAAAATGTGTCACATACAGGTTAAATTCTCAGTGTTGAATGTAGTCATAATGTATGTATAAAATGTACAATAAAGTTAATTTTAAAAAAGACATGTAAAGGCATTACCTAAACATAATGCATCAATTCTTGAGTACTACCCAGATCATAAATTAACTTCCCAGATAACCAACCCCAAAACCTGTGAAAACAGAGTTGTGCAGATTGTTAGCATGCAATCAAAAATACAATATAAAGAATGTATAGTATACTGAGAAGTAACACAAAAGAAAAAAATATCAAAGGGCAGAAATAAAATCTGGACTATTCAAGGAACACTGTCAAAGTAATATCACACTGATACTTTTAGAAATCCACCCCAGTCTCAGGTTATTTAATACTTTGAACATTAATTGAATTTTGCTAGAAAATAAGCTACTTGAGAGCAAGGACTTTTATGTGTTTAGTATGTAGGTATCACAAGCATCTAGAATGTGGGAAATAATGTTCTTGAGTTGATTGGGTGAATAAATGAGTAAATACAGTAAAACTTTGCAGAAACACTGAATCAGAATCAATTTCAGTGTCAAATGATGAGATGGATGCCTTTAAGTCTTATCTTCCAAGTAAATGACGTCCAAAAATGTGTATTGTGAAATAGGAAGAAAATCTTCAAAGATTAAAGGAACCAGGGTGGAGTGAGCATGGGAAACCAAAGAAAGGAAAGAAAAATAATTAAAGATTAAAGGGAAAAATGCAGGCAAAGCTTATGTTTGTGGGGGTGGGTGATTGGAGGACAGGGGAATGAGAAAAAATATGAATCAAGATATATCATGTACAGATACAAATTATCAAATGATGAATGTATTCCTAAAATGTACCAATAAAATTAAAAGAAAAAGAACCCCCAGTTTTACTTTCCAAAGTATAATGAAGATAATTTCAGATCTAAAGAGATGCTTTGAATGAGTAAAAGCTTTAACATAGAAAAAGAAAATACAGAGTAGAAGATAAGTAAGCCTGCTAGTTACAAGAGAATGCAGAAGAAGACCAAACAAAACAAAACAAAAATGTTAAGAATGTCTCAGAGCATCATTACAGGAGAACAAAGGAACGAAGACAAAAGTCTCTTACATATCTTTGCATCTAGTTTTGATCTCTGCAGGGACTGGATGCCATCCGTACTCGCTTTGTATTCCCATGAGATAAACGCTGCCTTCTTAACTGCCCTGTGTGGCCTGGAAATAAATCCCTATAACCTGAGCCTGGCAAATTCAAAGTTCCAATCCTCTGAGAGTCACAAAATACTAGGTCCCTTACAGAAGAGAGAGGGATCTCCTTCCAAATTCTGTGTCCCCATTATGAGCCTGGGACACTGCTATGCTGAACACTGACACTTCTGCTCCTTTTACTAGTCTCCTAAACCTAATCCCAGAAACATCAGTGGGCTGGAGAGGTGGAAAAGTGGTGACCCTTTTACATTTCCCATTCTGTTGTATATATCATTCACTGAATTTCTTCATTATTAGGGAGATAATAAGTTTCCCAAATAAAAGAAAACAAAGAACTACTTTAGCTATAGTTATCTAAAATAAGAATAGCTTGACAAAGGGTCCTATTACATAAGTGCTATTGTATGCAATCTTTTTCACTTCAATATAAAGTTATCTTCATCTTTGATATGTCGTAAATGAGGCTAACTTACATTAAATAACTTTCACAGGAATCTTTTGTGCATATGCCATATAGTAGTATTAGAAACTCAAGGTTCAGCCAGAAAGACCAACTTGTCTTCTCATCACATCCTGAACAGAGGAGATAAAAAGGAAGCATGAAATGGCATTAAATGTGCCAAAAACATTTCCTAACTCGAATCTGGGAGGTTAGAGAAATTTTGGCTATGTCAACATATAAAATATGAATTGAACTTAACCAAAGAGAGAGTCAATAAAGATAAAAGAAGAAACAATATACAAAAAAGACGAGTAAAACAAGCATAATTTCAAGGGTAAGAAAGCTTTAAAAAGTGACAGTAAAGAAGTCAATAATGACAAATTTGTGTAGGACCTTGTGGGTTACAAAAGGAATCTAAACTTTCTTTTCAGTTTGGAAGACCATTATGGGGTTAGCATAGATGAAATACAATCAGGTTGGTATTTTTGGAAGAACTCTCTGCAGAATGAAACAAATAAAAATGAAAACAAAACAAAATATTTTAGGTTAGATTCATGAATGCTCAATATGAGTGTTTTCATTTGACACAAATGCCAGTTTCATGTTGTTAGGTCTAAGATTGTACAGTTTTTGTTTATACTAAAGAAACAATAAATAAACTGGAAAGTTCCAGGTACTTTCTCAACCTTCAGCAGCTATTTATGAGAAGATAGCACTAATAGACTGCATAAGGATAAAGGAGGGAAAAGAAAGCACTAAAAGTCACCCTGCATAAATATTTTTTTATATAGAGTGACTGAGTAGAGGGCATGACCAGCCTTCTGTGTATCTAAAAAAAGGAGAAAACTAACAGAAATGAAGAAATGAGTTGATTAAACTCTTATTCTAAGAGTTCACTTTATAAACAGTAGAGGAAATCTTTAATATGAAAATGCTCACATTTTCTTCTCCCATTTATCTATCAATGGGCATACAGACCATTTCCATAATGTAGCTACTATGAATTGTGTTACTATATATATATATATATATATATATATATATATATATATATATATATAAGTATGCATGTATCAGATCTTTAATTTTTTAGTAAGATGCCTGTGAAAAGTATATTTCAGTCAAATGGATTTTTTTTTTTTTGAGACAGGGTATTGCTTTGAAGTTCAGGCTGGTCCCGTGCTCACTATGTAGCCCAGCAAGCCTCAAACTCAGCGATCCTCCTGCCTCTGCCTCTCCAGTGCTGGGTTTACAAGCATGAGCCACCATGCCCATCACTGTAGTATGTGGTACTAATTGCTGGTGGGTGTTAGTCACCACGCCCGGTATTGTTGCTTGTGGTTACCGGGGATCAAACCAGGGACCTTGCACTTGCTTGGCAGGTGCTGGAACCACTAAATCTCCAATCCTGGAATTTCTGTTTTTAATTTTCTGCAGAATCTCCATCAGATTTCCATGACGCCTTTACTGGTTTGCATCCTCACCAATAATAAAGGAGAGTTCCTTTTTCCTAATATTCTCCCTAGATTTGTCAATATATGATTTTTTTTTGATGATGGCCATTCTTTCTGGAGTAAGATGAAGTCTCAGTATTGTTTTAACTTGCATTTCTCTAGTGACCAGAGATGCTGAAATATAATGAATGTATTAGCCATATGTATTTTTTAATGTAGGAATTATCTATTCATTTCAGTTGCCCATTATTTATTTGATCTTTTATTTTGGGGGATCTAATTTTGGGGGATCTTTGCACAATGTAGATATTAGATCCCTGTCCAAGGGTGGCAAAAATTTTGACTCTAGATGTTATTTCTTATCCAACTGGTGTTCTGTTCAAAACATCTTTATCTATACCTATGTCTTCAAGAATTTTACTTTCCTGGTACCAAAAATGATTAAAAAACAGCCATAAAGAGTTTTATTAATTTCATATCCCAGTAGTTTCTTTGTTTTTGTTTTTATATCTCGGTTTTTGATCCACTTTAATTTTAATTAGTATGTAGTAAAAGCTACAAGTCAGGATTCATTCTCCTGCACATGGGTACGCAGTTTTCCCGGCACCATTTGTTAAAGAGACTATCTTTTCTGCGGTGCGTTTTTAATCCCTTTGTCAAACAACAGATGACTAAGAGTGAACAAGGCTGCCTCTTTGTCTTTTCTCCTGTTCCACGGGCCACACGTCTCTTTTGTGTGCCAGTACTGTACTATTTTTACCAGGGTAGCTTTGAACCTCAAATCTAGGACCATAATGTCTTCTGCCTTGCTGTTTTCACTCAGAATTGCTTTGGGCACCATATATCTTTTCCAGTTCCATAAAAATTGTGGGATTATCTTTCTAGTTACATGAAAAATGTTGTTGGTATTTTGACTGGACTTGTATTAAATCTATATGTCATTTTTGTAACATGGCCATTTTGACAAAATCAATATTGATTCCACCTGTCCAGACATAGGGGTATCTTTCCACTTCCAGTGTCTTCTTCTACCTGGTTTGAGATCGCTGTAGTTTTCGTCACAGTGGTCTTTCTCTTGCTGGGTTAGAGCATCCTACTCAGCCGTAGAGAAGAGGAAATTTGAGTTAACTCTAGGACAGTGGGTGCATCTTGAAGTGATCACAGCAAGTGGAATTAATCAGGAAAAAAGGTTAAACATCCTGGGACTTCTCTTACAGGGGAAACTCAAAATATAAATAATTTTTAAAGCAAAATAAAGCAGAAATCATAGAGAAAAAGAGAAGCACACTCTGAAGAGAAGACAAGGAACTGAGGAATGAGAAAGAGGGAAAATATGGGGAAAGAGGAATAACAACAATAAAATGTAATAGGTATGTGTACTAGTGTGTGAAGAGTACTAGTACTAGTAAAGGTACCAGTTTCCAAATGAATGTAGTGCTATGTATGCATATAAGTAAAAATTTGAATATACATAAAATTTTGATTTAAAGCAATGAAGAGGAGTTTTTCATAAGAATGTCATTGTTAACAGAGCTATCAACTTTGTATTTAAAAAATAAAATCCTTAAACTCAATTATCATTTTCTTTTAAAATAAGCATCTCTCTCAACCCATAAAATATAGGCTTTTACTTTTGAATAGATTCACAATCTGACCTTCTGTGGGGTGCCAAACCCCAAGAAATAGCTTTAAGAATATAGTTAAATCTTTATAAGATGTACTTGACATAAAATTTTGAGATATAGTATCATCAAATAAATCTCAATTGAAATTTAAGATTAAATCAGTATTAATGATGGTATTGGAAATGATAACTTCAACTATTAGTATAATGCATTTTCCTTTGGGATATTAACTTATGTAGAAGAGGTACTTGGGGTTTGCCCTGGTACAATCACACTTCAAACCTTGTAAGCAAGGAAAAGTCATTTGTGATATTTGATATCAGATAATAGGAAATGTTTTTTTAAAAATTAACATTGTAGCCGGGCGTGGTGGTTCACACCTGTAATCCCAGCACTTGGGAGGTAGAGACAGGAGGATTGCTGAGTTTGAGGCTTGCCTGGGCTACATAGTGAGCTCAGAGCCAGCCCGAACTACAAAGCGAGACCCTGTCTCAAAAAAAAAAAAAATTAACATTGTATATGCCATTACCAGAAATTTATTTTCTGCAATCATTTAAGAAAAGAGTTATAAGTTGAAATTAAAACAAATAAGATATGGAGCTAATAAAAGAAATGCACAATTTCATTCTTGTGAATTTTACATTCTCTCAAATATATGGTTTTAAAAGAAAAAGCTATAAAAATAGTGTGCCACATATGAGTAATGTAAGCAATTTCCTTCAATATTGTTTTTCATGACTTTACTTTCTGAAGAAAAAAAATATTTCTCAGTGAGATATGTGACTAAAACATAAAGTAATTTCTAAAGTTGCTGACAGCTCTTTTTTAAAATGAGGATCATGAAAGTTCTCCTGAAAATGAAAACAAAAATATCTGTATTATCAAAGTTATCTAAACTAAAAGTCAAAAAAAATTCTTCTCTAAGTAATTTATCAAAAAATTATTAAAAGAAAATATCCTGGATATTTTGATAAGGTAGTGTGTATCATTAAATACAAGTATTGATATCCATGTATACTATCCACAAATTACAGTAGATTACCATAATTTAAAAGCTCTTTTAAAACCACAAGGATCTAAAGTGGAAATAATTTCAGTAACATTTACTGTTTATATGCCATGCAAAATATCAGCTATGTTAAGAGCAATTCTTAGTCTTCTTTTACAGATGAACAAAGAGGGCTTTGGATTTGTGCTCATCTGAATTCTCCCAGCTAAGGAATGGCACATCCAGATCTTGTTCCCCACTTGCATGTTGGTTAGATTTATCTCTAGATACCCCACAAGCACATTGTGTGCTCATGGCCAAAGGCAAGTAATAGCTGACTTGCCATTAGAAAGTGAGGTCTGGCTGGAAGAGGCAGGTTGCTGTCTGCAGGACATGGAAAGGTCTATCCTTCTTCCAGTCTCCTCTTTTGACTCTCTGCTTCTTAGTTGCCTGAAAGTGAGTGCTCTCCCCTGTCACACCCTGCTGTCATGCCTTTCTGCATTGAAGCCAGCCGAGCATGGACCACACCTGTGAGCCAAAAACCTCTCCTCCTTCAAATAGTTAGTGTCAAGCATTGTGTCCCAGCCCTGAGGAAGCTGATTAACATACCACTTTTATAGCATGAGCTTACCTTCAGGATGCTTTGTACTGCATTTCTGGGCAAATCTAAGAGGAACTCATATGATTATATTAGATTGGTGTATTTTTAGTTGGTGATGTTTAACTAGTGGGGGAGGTCTTACACTCACAGGTGGGGCTACTAGATACTAAGTATGCTTCTGCCTTCACTACTGAGAAGATAACAACTGTATCATTTACTCATTCAATTTTTCTATCTCTAAAATGAGATTCAAATTGGACTAAACAAGTGTGCCATTCTATAGAAATGTTTATATTGCTTTTCTTGATTGTTATATAGGTTCATCATATAACATTAGTTATTCAAGTAGAAGGTTCTTCATAAAATTTTACATTAAAATAGCTCAATGTCATATCCATTACTTCATTCCACACATATTTGTTATACAGTCAAAACACATCAGTAGATACTTTTTTAAAGGAAAGAGTCAGAGAAAGTCTGTTCTTTCCCTAATATAACAACTACTTGAAAAGATATAAAACAGATGCAATAGCATAAAATTACAAAGAAATATATAAAGCAGTAAAGAATAATGTAGTAAGAAATAGTCACCCAAGCAGCAAAGAGATATGGAATAAAGACATAAGCAACAGGTACACTTGTGGCAAGGAAAGAGAATTGAAAAGATGAGTTTTTATCCAGAACATCAAGAAAGTAATAGAAATATACACTCAAATAGAAAGGGTAAAGAAGTATAATGTTCATATTTGAAGCTAATGAAGATAATGTTGGAGTGAGAGCAATTGACAATGACCTTGTGGATTGTACAGTACAGATTGATATGAAATTAAAAAAAAAACTTAATTTTGATTTTGGCTCTCCAGAATGTATTTACAATTTGGAAAGCAAATTCTAATTTAATAGAAGGCATACCATTTTCCCATAATGCTTGCCTGGAATGTGTTAGATTTGTGTTTCATAAATTACTTTATGAGATCTACTATAGAAATAGTAAGAGAGCCAAATCCAAATGCTTCCAATGCAAGTGGAAAGGCAGTTTTTCTTATTCATACACTCTTTAAAATGTGTATTTCTATACACACACATATACCCAAGTGTATCTCTAGATTTTTAGAGTTTAAAATCCACATATTACTTTAACTGCTTCACTGTTATCTTTTTTTTTTTTTTTTTTTTTGAGACAGGGTCTCGCTTTGTAGTTCAGGCTGGCCCTGAGCTCACTATGGTGCCCAGGCAAGCTGCTGCAAACTCAGCAATCCTCCTGCCTCTGCCTCCCGAGTGCTGGAATTACAAGAGTGAGCCACCATGCCCAGCGCTTTACTGTTATCTTAATGATAGTTGTATCGATATGTTTTTCAAACTTACTCTACCTTGAGTAACTTTTTTTTTTTTTTTTTTTTTTTGAGACAGGGTCTCGCTTTGTAGTTCTGGCTAGCCCTGAGCTCACTATGTAGCCCAGGCAAGCCTCGAACTCAGCAATCCTCCTGTCTCTGCCTCCCGAGTGCTGGGATTACAGGCGTGAGCCACCACGCCCAGCACTGTGGTATGTGGTACTGATTGCTGGTAGGTGTGAGTCACCCACCAGCATTGTATGTGGTCACTGGGATCGAACTCAGGACCTTGCGCTTACGAGGCAGGCCCCGGAATCACTGAGCTAAAGCTCCGGCCCCCTTGCCTAACTTTTAATGTTTTCTGCAAAATTCAACATTTCAGTATGAAGCCAAAGAAATAAAACCTTGATGACCCTTAAATAGTTTAAGATTAGTGCGGGAAGAGATTACCTCAGTTAGTCTTGCCTGTTCTTGTTCACAGCTTGAAATGGGCCTTTGCAAAGAATTGGTGGGAGTCTGATGCGAAGTCAAATTCAGTGGATCCTGCTATATAGTTTGGTTTCTAATCACTGAACTCAAGGAGGCACGAGGATTGCAATCTGAAGTATCCCATTTTTACATGCTATGAAATGGTAGTAAACAAACAAACACAAATGTATGTTATCCTGTTTACATTAAGTCACCAAAACAAGTAAATATTCTATGGTTCAGAAACAATATAAACAAAGTTTTAATGGAAGCCCACGTATAAATGTCTTTCTAAATAAGAATATCGTGGCCCTCTAGTTGACATCAAGATATCTATTACATTGGAGAACTTTCAATTGTTCTTCCGGAATATGCTATGAACATTGACTGTTTAATCAATTAATCATGGGGCTGCTGTTATGCAAACACTCTACTAGGTGAGCTATGAGTATATTTGTCAATATGTCCTGCACATAAACTAAAAATGAGACCACCCACAGACATGTCTTTTTTAAACCCATTTCCCCTTGCTCAAAGAGAATGACAGTGCAGCCAGTCGAAACTCTGAATGAAGAACATTCACAGTAAACTTATAATGATTGGCATGAACTAATAGCTACCTTACTGAATATATGATATACCACTGCTCACACTTTATTAATAGACAATATTACTATCTAATTATGGAGTGATTATTATATGCTGCATACAATAAGGTATGCCTTACACAGAAATGCATTATTCCTACTATAACTTTATAGTAGCTGCTTTTAAGGCAGACCATTTTGCTTCCAGAGGACATCTGATTATGTCTGGAGTCTTTTGGGGTTGTCAAAACTCAGGACAGTGATAGTGTTAACAGTACACAAGAAATATAAATAAAGATTATTGCTAAACATCCTTCAATGAACAGAGAGAGACCCTACAACAAAAAATCACTTAATCCAACATGTCAGAGGATGGAGATTCAGAAATCCTGCCCTATCTTTAATTTTCATTTAAGTGATGACGAAAATGAGACTTAAAAACCCAAGTGAAGTGCTCAAAGCCATAGCAAAAAGTGACTGCGCTGGGCCCCAAAGCACAGTCCAACTCGAACCCAGCTGCAGCACCACTGTGGCCTCTTACTGCACTGTGCTTCACTGTAAAAGCCTCTGCTCACCGTACACAGCTCCGTAACACAGCAACCCTGCTGCTGCAGACCAGAGCTCCTCTGTTCCAGTGTAGACGGGGCCTGGCCTTCTTCTCTGACCTTCCTGAATCATTCATGTTCTCCCCAGCAAGCTGGGATCTTACTAGAGATTTTCTATTTCTCTTACCGTCCTATGAGCCTAACCATGAGCCTTCCAGAGAGGTTGCCCAATTGCCTCTCCATTCCTCCACAGGGTGTTAGATTAGGTTTCCCTGAGGCTTTACCTTATTCTCTTCTCTGCTTCTCAGCAAGCAGTAAAGGATTCCCTGGAGTGATCCCTGACGCTTTTCCATCTTCTCTGTGGAACAGATTACTGCCTTGAGTGATATCATGGGTGACTTTTTCCAACTCTAGGGAGCAAACCAAATATCACTAGGGGGAGAAAGGAGATTTGACACTGGCTCTTCCCTGCAGCTGGCTGTGGGGCATCAAGATATTCCACAGGGAAGCCACTATGAGTTGACTCTCCCACTCTGAATAGTAAAGATTCCTAGGGGAGAAGATCCCCAGCCCGACCTCCAAACCAGATAGTGGAGGCCCACTGCTCATTGCCAAGGTACCTGAGCACACCCCAGGGACCAATCTAAAACAGTCTAAACAAATCCAGCAGTCAGAATGAAGTTACGTTCTCCACACCCTGGTCATCTTATTTTTACACTCCTTACAGAAGTAACACACGTGTCCTCAAAATAACAGCTGCACTAAACTGCAGCATCGGGAGCTCAAATTTGTCTGTAAATATAATGTGAAATAGAAGAACAATATTTTCTACTAAGGCCTTTCCAAGGTATCATATTTGTTTCTGTAGTAAATGGGATGAAGAAAAAAAATCAAGAAAGAGTACATTAAGATGTCAAGTAGAACCAAATGCAGTAATGAAAGTTTCATTCCCCCACAGCAGATTACACAAGCTTCTGTCAGAAGGTTCCTCACTCTTGAAACTTGCCTACATGACCCAGAGGGGACAGGTCTTTCTGCCTTATTTAAAGCAGACCATCTCACATGCAGATTCTCATCGCACACCCTACTCAGACATGGCTTGGAACGTGGACTGGTCTCCATAACAAGATAACTGATATTCACATCAGAATCCCAGTCTTAACAAACAGCATCTCCTTAATCTCTCTTCATTACTTTCTCGCCACTGAAATCAATACCTTCCCCCACACCTTAAAGGAGTAAAAGTTTATTTCGGCTCAGTTTGGAAAGATGTCAGCCCATAGTCCACTCCCTCCAAGGCAGGGTGGCATAGAGAGGGATATGGCAGAGAAGTCCTTTGATTGCATGGTGGCAGGAAGCAGAGAGCAATCAAGGGAGGAGGCAGAGAAGGATTTCCTTTCAGCCCACACCCCAGTGACACACTTCTTCCACACTGCACATGTCGGAGTAATCCACTGATGAGAACCATGGCTCCAAGATCCAGCCACTATCCCAAAGCTCTACCTGCGAGCGCATGAGGCTTTATACAAAATGCATTTATTCCATCTCTATGTGTTGCCAAAGTTCTAACAGTTTTGACACTGCTCAAAAGTCCAGGTCCAAACACTCCTCTGAGATTTAAGGCAAACTCTTTTCTGTGAGCCCTGTAAAAATCAAAAAGAAAGTTAAGCACATACAAAGGCACAGGGTAAACATTCTCATTTCAAAAGGGAGAAATAGATGGCTAGACAGCTTGGGACCAAAGCAAGAGAAAAATCTCTCAGTTCCGTGTCTAGCACCCAGGGCAATCTGTGGCAAGATGTGAACTCCATACTGCCTGGGTGGCCTCACCCCTATGTCCTGCAGATGACTGAAGCCCTCACGGTCTCTCTCTTGAGCTGGCTTTTCTCACTACTTGTAGCTGTCCTCAGACATTCCACTCTCCTGGTTTCTTCAACTTTCTGGGGTCTCAACTGAACTTTCTATTTCACACTCAAAGCTTCACTGCCCTCCGAGAGGCCCCCTTTTCACTGGTACCAAAACCTACCTCAGTTACTTTACCTGTGGTTGAGACCCAATACCTGACATGCACAATGTAACGAAGGAGAAGTTTGTTTTGACTCACAATCTGTAGAGGTTTCAGTGCAGTCAGTTGGCTCAACAGCGCGGCAGAGGAGCAGAACAGAGCAGGCTCACAGTGTGACAGTCAGGAGGCCACAAGGGGGATCAGCAAGGGGGAGGGGTCCCCAGCAGCCACCTTCCGCCATCACCAGGTTTAGCTGTAAACTAGCCTTCTGATGGATGTCACAGCTCCATTATTGAATCACCTCCCAAGAGCCTCACCTACGAATACAGGACACTTTGGAGGAACATCTAGATATAAACCATAGGACTTTCTCACTATGTTACCTCAGATGTTCTCACAAAGATCAAAATTGTGCAATGCTGGATTCATGTCTCCATTGAATCTGCTTTTACCTAATTAAAATTCCAAATAGCAGATTTAGGAATATGAACTCCACAGTATGCAGGAACCTGAAATGTGGAATGAATAAGAGTAAATTATCTCCATTTTAATACACGCACTATGAAATCCCCCTTATCTCTGACCTCATATCCTCACTGCAACCTGACCCTTCCGGCTTGGGAACCACTCCTCAGAAAAGTCAGTTTAGTTCAGAAACATAAGCAGACTCCCCTTCAGAGCAAGTCTCAAACATAAGGGGCTAAGAAGCTCATCTGGAGATGTAGCCTGGGGTGCTGGAAATGGTCTGCTCCCTGCATCCCAGAGAACAGAGGAGGCAGATTGCAGCAGACTGGTGGAATCATGGCCTTCTCATTGTCAGAAAGTAAATAAAACACCTGAGAAAGAAATCACAGTACTTTTCTACACTTCAAGATTCACATACTCTAGAAACAGTCAGCTGCTTCTCATAGAGATGTAGGCTAATTTGTCTAGTAATCATTCACTGGTTTTGGCCACCTCTACCCAGCATCCTGCATACATACACACACATACACACACATGTGCACGCGCACATGGACACACGCCTTCTATTTTATATGTGCCCAAGTATTTAAGTAGAATGAAACAGAGCCAGCTCAGCCAGGATAGAGCTTGGACAGTGAAACTGTGTCAAGGCTCCCCCCACCCCCACCTGACATGTAAGTCGGCCAAACTGCCATAACCAACCGGCAATCATTCGTCCTCTCTCTCTCCATCTCGGAGTGGAAGATAATGTTCAGGACGGTTTTAGAATATGGACAAGGGTCTCCAGCCCGGCAAAGACATCTGACGCCTCCCTCCCGCGGGCCCTGCTCCATGCTTGCGACTCCACTGAGGCTTGGCTGCGGGTCTCCAGAGGTGAAAGGAGCATTGGATTAGCCCACTGTGCTGCCTTGCCCACAGCATAGTATAATATTAATTAGTCACCTTCCTTATTATTCAGTCAAAATATGCCAGGCTGAAATAAATTACATTCTTAGCACATATTTCATACCCCTGGATCAAGTCTTGCAAGGGTTTTCTTTTATTATTTATAAGATCATGGGCTGTCTTCCTGCAGAAAATGAGATGGTCTGCATGAGGAAAAAGGTAAAAGAAATGCAGAGAAATGAAACAATCAGATATTCCCTAATGATATTTAAAAATAGAAAATTTGCTACTGTTACATACAGCATGTTCCATCTTTTGAGATTTAATGGCTCTCTTGTGGTTTAATGGAGAATTACTTTCAGTAATTGATTATTAAAATTTAAAATTGCTAACCATCTTCATTATTAGATGAGCGAACATGTTATCCTTGTAATTAAAAAAGCCCAAGACTCGCTTTCATCCTGTTGACAGAGCAGGCAGACTGTCTCCACACTCAGACTTGATGCTTTCAGGCTTCTTGTTTGACAAAAATAGCCAGCCAGTCATTTGATGATGAAAATGCGGAACATCCACAGAGACTGAGCAGAAAATATAATGAACAAAAAATAAAATAATAAAAAGCCCTACAAGCTAATTAAAGTTTTCAGTCCCGACTCATTAAACAGTATGCATCACTTACGTGATATTTGGATGTGCTGTGCTCAGGTAACACGGGCACTGTTGCTGCCTCTTAGCCTTCCTTGTCCTCTTCCTCCTCCTCCTCCTCTTCCTCTTCCTCCTCCTCTTCCTGGAAAGCAGCCTCCCAGTGCACCCCCAACCTGCAGCAGTGCATTTTACCTCATATGTTTGTTGGTGCAAATTGTTGGTTTGAGCAACACCACGCACAAAGTGGTGCTGGGAAAGCCAACGTAGTGCTGTGGTACCTAGAATACGTGCAGGGTGATCCTCAATCCTTGTATGAAAAATCTCCTAGGCTTAAGCTCGACAATGTGGGGGTCAAAAGAGTTACCTCAGAATCTCTATGGAAAAGCCCACATCCTGAGCGACAGAGCTTTTCCAACCCGTTATCCAGGCTCTAGGTGTGGGGATTTGTCTGGGTGGGAGCTTCATTTCCTTGCAAGATTTCATCAGATGAGAGTGTCCCTTTTGCGGATGGCAGCATTCAGTGATTTCTGAAAGGAAATTTTAGAACTGTCAATGAAAATAGCCTATCCAAAAAGACATTTTCACCACTCAAGTGTTAGACAGATGTCAGCCTTTAGGAAAACTCAATTTTGCCAACTTGAGAAGTACAAATATGAGTGAAGCCAAGATTTTTGTTCATAAAGATTTATTCTGGGTATCAAAAAAAGCACCTGTTCATCAGCATTCCCAGCAAGTCTCAATCATTTTACTCATAAATCCCTACTTCGAGTGTCAGTTTGCAAATTGACTACTTACCAGTGAATTGCCAATATTTTTAAGATCCTGTCTCTCAAGGTTGTCCTCTCAGATTCAACCCAGGCAACCTTGATTATTCTTTAATGCAAATCAGTACCCTACCCTTTGTCCACATTCAAAGATTACAATATCACGTAGCAGTATTTAGACCATGCTGTGAAACTATTCTCCTGTATTTGTCCTTGTGTTTGTCTTCCCAATTAGATTATTCAACCCTCAAGAGTAAGAGAAATTTCTTTCATTTCCTCTGCTGTTTTCACACACCGATAGCCTCTTTCCTGATGTCGAGCCCAACAGACATCACGCTTACCACTCATCTTATTTGCTTAGAGTTAGATAGGAAAGTTTGACAAGAAGCTGAGTTCTTTTCATTCTAATTAAATATAACCTTGAATTTAGGCTACATATAAATATAACCTTGAATTTAGGACCCATACAGGCTAGAACAGCCTTTTTTCAACCATGGAATTATTTTCTCAGTGCTCACACAGAGAGGGTAAATAGCTGGTTCCATTCTACATACTTAACAGATAAGTACATTTATTACATAAATAAGTATCAGGGATTATTTCTCTGTACTTGTTGAGAAAAGCTGAACTGGATAGTTCTCTTGGGTTCCTTTCAACAGTTTCATATAATCAGTAGTAAACAAGGAAATGTCTTGGCTCTTCCACGCCCTTTCTGCCCAGGTGATGTAAAACATGAAGTCCCAGCTCACTTTTAAGACCCTATCACATGTCACCCCACTCATCATCACCTCCCTACGCCCAGATGTCCCGGCTTCTTAGGTGTTCCGGTGAATCGCCTCTTGTCCTGTATCAGGTACCACCACTCCCATGTGCTCTAAGCATAATTCCCATCTGAATATTGTCCCATCTCTCTCAGCAGTTAGCAGAGTACTTTTCAATATGAAAGAGGTTATAGCGTCCACCATCTTCACAAGGAATGAAACCAAGAAAATAGCTCACCCTGTGAATGACCAGTGAATTGCCAATATTTTTAGCCCTTTCTCAATTTCCTTTTTGAAAATTTGTTTCTGAATGAAATAACTATTCAAGTGCACTGATTAAGAGTTTAGTAAACATTTTTTCATAGATGCACTAAATCTTCTCTCTGAAACAAATTCTAATGATCCCACATTCTGGTATTCTGATGGTAATTTCATAGTTTCAGTTTCTCACCCCATCACCCCTGAGATACACAGCATTTCCCACTTTCTCCTATACGCTTATCCAATTCATCAATAGGTCTTCTGTCAACACAGAACAAAACCATTTCTCATTATTTTCCCTACTACCACTTTGGTCCAAAACACCATCATCCATTCCTTGGATTATCCTGTTTCTTTCTTTCTTTCTTTCTCTTTCTTTCTTTCTTTCTTTCTTTCTTTCTTTCTTTCTTTCTTTCTTTCTTTCTTTCTTTCTTTCT
The DNA here is from genome assembly GCA_004025085.1 of Thryonomys swinderianus. Classification (NCBI taxonomy): domain Eukaryota; kingdom Metazoa; phylum Chordata; class Mammalia; order Rodentia; family Thryonomyidae; genus Thryonomys; species Thryonomys swinderianus. Next base: position 25,033 of record PVIC010004046.1, on the reverse strand, counting down.
TTCTTTTTTTTTTTTTTGAGACAGGGTCTCGCTTTGTAGTTCAGGCTGGCTCTGAGCTCACTATGTAGCCCAGGCAAGCCTGGAACTCAGCAATCCTCCTGCCTCTGCCTCCGGAGTGCTGGGATGACAGGCGTGAGCTACCACACCCGGTGTGGATTACCCTGTTTCTTAACAGCATCCCTCATTTATTGCCAGAAACGTCCTTTGGCATCAGTGCTTTGCTCAAACTCATTCTTCTGTCCATTTCATCCAAGGAGCCCTTGCTTCATTATACCTACCTACAAAAAGCTACAAAAGCTGCCTGTACCTCCTCACCTTCATACAATTCTCTTCCTTTCCTGTCCTGATTCCAAACATTCCAGTTGCCTTTCCTTCGTAAGCCAGCTCTCTGCTGCCTTAAGAAATGCCTCTGGGCTTTTACACTTGCTCTTCCCTGACCCTTGATGCTATTCCCCAACATAAATGGGGAACTCAGCTTCAGAGTATTCTTCAAATATCACCTTATTATCATGACCTTCAAGGTGTGTAAATACTTTTTTCTCTGTTGTAACCATTTAATTTACCAAGGCAGTTTAAAAAGGAAAATGAGGCTGGAGATTTAGCTCAATGGTTCTGGCATCTTCCTAGCAAGCGTAAGGTCCTGAGTTCAATCCCTGGTAACCACATACAATAATACTGGGCATGGTGACTCATGCCCACCAGCAATCAGTACCACATACCACAGTGACTGGTATGGTGGTTCATGCCTATAATCCCAGCACTCAGAAGGCAGAGGCAGGTGGTTTGCTGAGTTCGAGGCTTGCCTGGGCTACATAGTAAGCTCAGGGCCAGCCTGAACTACAAACCGAGACCCTATCTCAAAAAAAAAAAAAAAAAAGGAAAAATGAATAACATTGTAAGCTGTTTGCTAAATATCCCCCTGTCAGAGGAAAATCCAGAAGCTGACATAGTTTGAGTGCATAATACAGGCACATTTGGGAATGTTATGTCTATTTAGGGGGAAATTATTCAAAATGTATCTTCTACAAATGATCAGAATGAATAAGAAATAGTGTAAGAAAGTTATCAACAACTAATGAAAATAGTTCATAGTGCTCCAAATTACTTTTGATATTAATTTGCTTTTCAATACTTTCTCTTCCTAAGCCTTCCTCCAGAAGGAAGGAAAGAAGGAAAAAAGAAAAGAAAAAGGTAGAAGAAAAAAATGAAAAGAAAAAAATTATAACAAAAACTTTTCACTTAATATTTCTTTGTAGTCAGATAAATCAGGGTGAAAAAAGCAATGTAAGATTCCTCCATCACTAAGCAATGTAAGATTCCTCCACCACCTCGTTTCATTTTATTATTTATATCTTATTTTTTCCACTTTTTTCCATACCTAATACAATGCTGGAAGCAATATAACTGACCATAGTCTTTATTGCTCAAAAATTTTTAACAACTACTTCAATTTTCCTAAAGTCTTACAACCTAGCATATTATGGGGACTAGATCAAAGAACATCTTTGTGTGTAAGGAAAAGACTTGCAGTACAAACTCCCTGAGTAGAGATTTTCTTTGTTTTTTTAATTTCACAAATCTCTGAAGATTGGAGCTGGTTGAAACATTGGCTGGTTCACTCCTTCATTTTATAGGTCTAGTGAGATTAAAAGATTTTTCCAAGATATGCAGTTTGTTATCTGGGAATAAAATTTGAGGTTTTTGGTTCTCGAATCACTGCTCCTTCTGTTTCATATTGTTATATGTTTTTCTCATGATTGCGGTATTTTGGTCATCCATGGAAATACTAGCTTTAACAAATTAACCCAAAAGTTGAAACAAGATAATAATATTTAAATGATTGTAATCATAATTGTGTTGCAATACATCTTCTAACTTCCAATTTGTAATCTTTCATTTATATATCTATCATCTCATTGTCATCAAAAGATGGCTTTGCAAATTGCATTTGTAAAGTTGTACTCTAAAATTATAAATATTAAAAGGTGATAGTAAAAGAATTTAGTGTGCTCTCTAGGGGATTAACAAGAAAGAAAATTAGTGCCTTCTTACATGTACAAATGAGACAGTGCTCTCAACACCTATGTTAGATTCCACTAAATTGGTTCGATGTACCAACATCAAAATGTGTGGGTAGAGACACACATTCTTCTCTTCCCTCATATTCATATTTGGAATGCATAATGATCTTTGCTATAGTCCCTGTGTCAGCACAGATGAAAGCCATCTCAGGACTCTGGAAATGACAGAGACTGAATAATTAAGATCAGGCATCAAGACATTGACAGGTCATTCACTTGTAACACAGAGGGATGGGATGCCAATAGCACTTTCTAAATATACCACCAAGGGAGGGATTTCCTAGATCTCTCAGTATAAAAGTGGCCTCTGTATATAATAGATACTACTAGGTGGTACCTGCTTTCCATAGTGCACTTTATGTCAAAATTATGAAGGGACAAAGTAAAAAAAAAAAAAAAAGGTATGTTCATTTGCCTATGGAGTAGAAAACTCTATTCTGTGAAATCTGAATGAAGTCATACAGGGCCCCTGGCTAAGAGTATATCCTTCAATATCTGTCACACTGTCTGGAATCCTACCATTATTACCTCAGTCCTTTGTGTCTTGAACATGTTTTAAATACTTAATCAGGTATATTTTGAGAAGGGCAATAGTCTTCTCACAGATCAGGCCTTTAATTACGAGGAACCAAGACAAATTGGGAATAACAAAAATGATCATGCATGAGAGTTTTCAAAGCAGTATAACATAAATACATTTCCTTATATGGAATAGACCCGAGGACTATCTAACATGGCAAGGTGTTGAGTAGAACTTTTCTGCTTATCTTCAAATAGATATCAGGGGTCTACATTTAAAAATGACAGACATCCGGGCATGGTGCCTTGCGCCTGTAATCCCAGCACTCGGGAGGCAGAGACAGGAGGATTTTTGAGTTCGATGTTTGCCTGGGCTCCATAGTGAGCTCAGGGCCAACCTGAACTACAAAGCCAGACCCTGTCTCAAAAAACAAAACAAAACAAAAAAAAAAAATGACAGACAAAAATGCTCCAGCACTAGAGAATCACCAACACTCCAGGCCAGGCAAACAAACCCCAGGACACCAGAGTTTGGCATCCTTATTAAATGATGACAGCCTGGTTTCTGAAAGAGGTCCAGGACAGATATCTCCCACAAAAAATGTTAAGCTACTGTATTCTTGCAGTAGGAGGAAGGATCTGATCTTTAAAAATTTACCTGAAACTCTATGGTTTGACATTTTGCCTATCTATAATGTCTTTAAGGATCAGTTATGTAAGTATGTGTGTTCTTATTTTTTTTCACAAATATCAAAAGTTAGATGCCGGGCGTGGTGGCTCACACCTGTAATCCCAGCACTTGGGAGGCAGAGGCAGGAGGATTGCTGAGTTCGAGGTTTGCCTGGGCTACATAGTGAGTTGAGGGCCAGCCTGAACTACAAAGTAAGACCCTGTCTCAAAAAAAAAAAGTTAGAAAGTCCTAACTCTAGGTACTTCAGTACTAGAAGTTTACTGCTCAAATTCCTAAAATCCTCAACTTGTAACTATTATATAAATATTTAGAAGATAACCAATTAAGTCACTCTGTGAAATCATGAAGATAAAGTGGAAAAAGAAACACAATGAAGTGCACTTTTTTTTTTTTTTTTTTTTTTTTGAGACAAGCTCTGGCTTTATAGTTCAGGCTGGCCCTGAGCTCACTATGTAGCCCAGACAAGCCTCAAACTCACAGCAATTCTTCTGCCTCTACCTCCCAAGTGCAATTACAGGTATGAGCCACCATGCCCAGCATTGTGGTGTGTGGTACTGATTACTGGGATTATGGGCATAAGCCATCATTGCCAGCATGTATTATGCAGTACCAGGGATCAAACTCAGGACCTTGTGCTTGCGAGGCAGACGCTGGAACCACTGAGCTAAGTCTCTTGTCCCCTTGAAATGCATTTTGAAGAGGATACAGAAGGTACTGATGACCAGCGGTGACGGCAAATGCTGTGACCACTCGGCATCTCACTGCTCCGGCAAACTCCCCCTGGGCAGGTTCCGGGACATTGAGCAAGGGGACAGAGAAGATCGGGGAACACCAGCACCCTGTGCGTGTCACCACAGAGCCAATGTCTCCACATTTTATTGTATTTATCTGTATATCTGAGCACCAGTAAGTAGGGAGAAAAAATTTACTCCAGATCCTCAATGGGAAACCCTGCTTATGATTAGATAAACTCTTTGGTAGATTTTAAATGACCCACAATATGGAAAAGAAAAAGAGAAAGCAGTGAAAATCCAAAATGCGATGGCATCTGGTACACACGTATTCTTTCTGACCAAACCCCTTCAGTTAGACTGAACAGTGTTTCAACCCAAGAAGCAGCAGTTCCTTCGGAGAAAAGATGTTTTATGAGCCCCCATGAGAACAGTGCTGCCGCCAGGGACAGATTCAACAAACCAAGGCAGACAGAGTGGGGAAGGGCTCTCTTCACTCACTGGAATTTCCTAGCACTTCCATAAATGTCAATAAACACTGTTCTAAGGAGCAGATGATGTTCCAATATATTCTGATATAAAAGTTGTAACCAAGGGAGCCTTAAAATAAAAGTACTGGAAGGAAATGGGTGAGTCTGTTGAGGAAAGTGACGCTGTTCTAAGAGGCAGAATATAAACGCGGAGAGGGCCTCAAGCTCCTTGAAGGCAATTGAATAATCTGTTTCATTGACACAATTATTAAATCATTGATTAGTGTGCTGAGTTGTCTGTGTCGTCGTCTTTATTACAGTGAATTGTAGCCACTGCCAGCTGTTTCCGCAGCAAGTTCTTCAGCTGCACAAAAGCTGGCACGGTTCCCAGAAGCAGCCAGAGAGCCCCACTGCCTCGCAGTGTTTTTTCTTTCCCCCTGCGACTGCTTCTCCCTGTCATGACATGGTTTCCCTGTGCTCTCATCATTACAACAATAGAATCTATAAAACCAAGCACAGAAACAAAGAGATAACTTATTGGCAACTAATGAAACGCGCAAAGATTGTTCAAGCAGTATAAATGTGAAAGAGCTTTGAACCACTTTAAATGATCTACTCATATTCTGTGGTCCCATTGTGAACACAGGCATGAAAGCAAGCATCTCAGCTCCTTAAAAATTACACCATCTTTGCCTTAAAGGTCAGCTCTTCTGTTGCCTCTGGTTCTAGAACTCATCTTGGACTGTTGGTTTGCTTTCTGTCAAACTTCTCTATAGTGTATTGATCGAGGCTGATTCACCCAGCACTTTTTCTCAGAAATCTTCTCTCACCACTCCAGATTTTATTGAAATTTCCTTCCTTTTTATTCCTTGGATAATTTAAGAATGTGTCTTTCAGTCAGCAGGTGCTAGGGTAAGCAGGGATAATTTGAGAAGCCACACTTCACGGCATAGTCCAAAGTAGTCCCCTCTGGTCCCAGGCAGTCTCTGAGAAACTATCTCAATCAACTCTCCGATTAGCCTCAGTAGTGACTCCGCATTTCCAGGCAGCATAAAAACTTGTCTCCATCTCTGGGGCTGAGGAAACAGGACAGGCTGTGGTGTCAGACCAACCAGGATAGATCAAAAGTTGATATGTGCAGCTGCGATGTTTACTTTTGCATTTTTAACTATTTGGGATGTGAGTTTTTAATCGGTAGAATGTGGCACCTTCCTCACGGTTGGAGTGTGCCCAGCACCTGTACATGATCAGCAGCTAGTATAAGATCACTTTCTATTCCCTGAGCCTCTCCCATAGCATTAGTGTCCCACACTGTGAACCAGGCCTCATCTCCCCAGATGCATGGTAAAAGTCTGCCGAAGATGAGACTGAAGTGGTTTCTCTATATTAAGGCTACAACTGTGTAATGAAATATCAAACTCTTAAAATGGCAAACACAAAATGGGCCGGAGGGTTAGCTCAGTGGTTCCGGCGCCTGCCTCGCAAGCGTAAGGACCTGAGTTCGATCCCCGGTTACCACATATAATGCTGGGCGTGGTGGCTCACGCCTGTAATCCCAGCACTCGGGAGGCAGAGACAGGAGGATTGCTGAGTTCGCGGCAGCTTGCCTGGGCACCATAGTGAGCTCAGGGCCAGCCTG